>JANHAO010005056.1:0-23173 GCA_026873985.1 Saraca asoca | reverse complement strand
CACACGGGGATTGAGGGGGAATCCCTCCCCCCCCCGAAAAAGAACAAAAAAAAAAGTTCTCATTTCTGCCACACCCCCCCCCCCCCCCCCCCCAAAAAAAAAAAAACACACGCACAAAAAAACAGGGAAAAAAAAAAGGAGGTATCTTAGTTGAATAATTAAAACACTGAAGAGACTTTGTATATTGCTTCTATCTTTGCTATGCTTTTTTATGTAGTTCTTTTATTGTATATGATTAATATTTATGTAAGCTTTCTGTAGTCTGAGATTTTTGGAACTCTGAGTAATTGGCTTCAAACTGTTAATCTGTCATCTTACTTCAACAAGGGCAGATTACTGTTCTTGTACTCCTTCAGCATGGTGTTTTTTTCTTTTTTTTCCTTAATTGCATTTGCTTGTTCTCTTTGTTGCCTTGTGCCTTTTTTTCACTGCTGATTTGCGTTTGGTGTTATTGTTTATGTAGTGCAACAATGGCCATTTATGATGTTGTACAGCTTGTGAGGACTGATGTTTCCACAGTTGCACTTGGCATTGCAGCATCAACAGCTTCCATTATCCTTGGCAGTGGGACAAAAGGTAAGCGTCTTGCCATGCCCAATACAAGGATTATGATTCATCAACCTCTTGGAGGGGCAAGTGGCCAAGCTATTGATGTAGAGATTCAAGCTAAGGAGGTTATGCACAACAAGAATAATGTCACAAGAATCATATCAGGTTTCACTGGTCGTTCATTTGAACAAGTCCAGAAAGACATTGATAGGGATCGTTACATGTCTCCAATTGAAGCAGTTGAATATGGAATAATTGATGGTGTAATCGATAAAGACAGCATCATTCCTCTGGAGCCAGTACCGGAAAGGGTGAAATCGACACTTAATTACGCGGAAATAAGTAAAGACCCAAGAAAATTCTTGACCCCGGATGTTCCCGATGATGAGATTTATTAGCTTTGGAAATTTGATATTGGTGTGGTGTCCTCAACATCCTCCGCGATTGGCAGTGGTAGTGGACAACAATCTGGGTTAGCCAGATGCTGCTATAAATAGAAATGGGGTGGCAGTGGACATTGAAGAATTCTTGTAATCCTCCAAACTGAATATTGTAGTTTGACCCTTTTTTTAGGTCATAAACATGATGTTGGTTATTGTAACTGGAATTATTTCAAGCTTGATTTGTGTTGGCTTGGCTTGGATTTCTTTTCCTAAATCATGATGTTGGAAGAATTTTTGAACGAAAGGAGGAATTTGTTTTGCTGTCATGTCTGATTGTTTCTTCAATATGTTGTACCATATTAAGGCATATAATATTAATATCATCAGTCTCGTTTTGAATACTTGAATCCAAACCCAATTCATGAATCTCTCTCTTTCTGCACTCAGAAAATAGTTTTAACACATGGAGTAATACAAAACACTAGTTCATTGTATTTGGGGTATATTCCACACCCTTACAACACGTCTCACCCAATACAATACACTCCCACCACCAGAAATTCTTTTTAACATTATGTACAATATTATTTTAATTAATCAATTAGTCTATCACATTGAAATGAACTTGTATATATTAAGTTATGATTAACTTCATGTAAATTATGATATATACTTAAGAATTTCTTTCACAATGTTTCTTACATCTCTATATATAATATGACTCAAATTTAATTGATTTTATATATTTAAAATAAATTAGATTATTATTCAAATTTTTGATGTGACACATTGTGTCTTACATGCAAACATAAGATGTTTTGATGTTGGGACGAAGTGTGAAATGCAATTACTGCTGCTCCAAAAGAATAGCAGATCTGGCCATGTCATTTCCTTTGACTAAGTAGCTATTGCTAGAAATTCAACTACCACCTAGCAGGCCAAGATTCCAGCATCTACGTACGCTGCAGGATGCATGCAACTTGCTATATTTTAGCTTAGAAGTACAGCACTTTGAATTTAAATCAGGTATTAAATCACAATTATTATTAGCAAAATCACATATAAATATATAAAAATTATAATTATTAAATTTAATATGATAACAATATTACAAGTGAATAACTTGATTCCATAATTAAGGGATTCGGATCCCCTGCTCATCTTTAAAGGTGAACAGGCTGCTCATCTTAATAGGAGCCATCAGATGCATTTTAAATGGTCCAGATGCATCCTTCAGTTAAATGATTTAATGAGATGATGTGACTGAAGAATGCATCTGAACCGTTTAAGATACATCTGATGGCTCCCATTAAAAGATGAGCAGGGGATCCAGTTCAATAATTGAGAGTGTTGAGCACGTTAAGTTTCGTAAGATGCTGCCGACTGAGCAACTATAGAAACCTCTCATTTGTTATATAACTAAAATAATCAAAGCCTTGGCTTTCAATGACCGAAGCAAAAAAGTGCATGATTGGCCTTTTGGTTGAAAACTAGCATACCATTGCCGACTGAATCTCAAGATTCCCTGAAATATGCCATTTCATGGGTTTTCTACAATTTTAAACACTAATGCACCGCCATCAATAATCCAAGTCAAATAATAGACCTAATATTGCTGATTAATTTCTTAATCTTATGCCTGCAAGACTGAAAATATACCGTATTATATATTTATGTGTTTCCTTCTGGATCCACATGAATACGCAGTTCAATCCTGTTACCATAAAAGGTAACATTCTGTTACATATGTTTCTTCTGAAAAAATGAGGTTTTGGCAAAAGCCTATAGTTAAATCTTGTCTTTGTAGATATAAACCGAAAAAAAGACATGAGATTTATTGACAAATGGCCATGAACCACCAAACGTTGTGGTGTAACAGAAAAATTCAAGTAGGATAATTTTTTTACAACTCTCTGAACAAATCAATAAGGTGAAAATCTAAATTAAATTGATTTTACAGGTATTAAAATGGATGGAATTAGTTTGTATATAATTGTAAAAATAATAGTTATGAAAATAACACCACTTAACAAAATAAATCTAATGGTAAAAGAAAATTCTGATGTTGAAATAAGATATGAATTTGAGTACTCGTGGCTTTGTCTTGGATTCGGTAACTCGTCGAAGTGTTTGGTACGGTTAAACTTAATTAGATACCCCTTGCTTCTATTGATTTTACTTAAAAACAAAAGAAATGGTCATACACACAGTGCATTATTCTCATTTAGATATTAGGAAGGGATGCATCCACCATAATAATTAATTTGCCTGCAAATGATTACAAGTAAGCATATGTCTTCTTTTTCTTGTCTTAATTATGGCACTCAACATTTGAGTTGCAAGCAGCCAGCTGCTGATGATATTACTTCATTTTAATACATTTCTGCAAGTGAAACGGTTGTTTTGTTAGAAAGATATCTTTATAAAAAAAAATTATTTGTTTATATATAAGTAAAGGATTTTTATATTATTTACATATTTTGTTATTAATAAAATAATATATGATATTATAATAATAAAAAAAATAACTTTCTCTTTAAAATAATTAACGTTATTCTTTATCACTTTGCAGATACTATATGTAATAGCGTTATGTATGGTTCTGGCTATAGTTACTGTATTACTCATGTGTCAGTATTATGAAAAGTGAATAATATTGATGAGAATAATACATGCCTTACCTCTAACTATGCAAAAGTTCTGAAACAATGTAACACTACATGATTTATATATTTTTTTTTTATATATAAGAATTTAGAAGTGATATCAGCGTTTAAGAATTTACAATTATATTTGTATATGTTTAATCTTTTAATATTGTGAAAATTAAATTTAAACTTAAAATATAAATATTCAAATGCAATAAATCTTATTAAATTGAGACAATCAATCTTAAGGATTTAAATAATATATGATTTCTTTACATTCTAGTTACCTTTCCTTGATAAAAATGGGTAAAGTTAAAATAATAAATCTTATTTATTAAAAATAACCATTGTTAGCGGTTAATATGAATATCATCAATGATATTTAGTTAAAATATTTAGAGGTGATATGTGATTAACGATACATTAGTCCTCAAGTAATGTTAGCTCCATATATAATCTATACTAACAAATAAATTTATATATAATGTCATTGCATTAAACAAATAAAACGTATCTAATTGTCCTAATAAAAAAAATTCAATTTTGAGCTGAATATTCCTGGCAGCAACCGTGCTTAGCAAACAACGAAAACGCCATCTCAACGGCTACTGAATTTTTAATTCCAAAACCCTAATTATTTTGGCTTAAGATCCTTTTCACAGAGCATCACCCTATTGCTGCAACTCGAGCAAACTTTTCAACAGCCCCATTTAATTAATTTGTTTATTAATTAATTAATATTTTCTTCCAATTAACATTAACAAATTGTTATTAATTAAATTGTTCCCTCAACTTGATTGAAAAGTTGCAGCTCTTCTCAGTTTTACTAATATTAATTATCATTAATTTCCGCGCGGTTTCCTACGGTTGGGGACCATATTTACCGCCGCAAGATTTATTCCTTTCATATTAAAGAAAAGACAAATTAATGGTGCTTAGAATCTAAAGAAAACTCATTAACTCCTAGATGCTACCTCTATAATTTATATTATATAATATTATTATGCCTATGCTTAACCATTTAATCGTAAATTCTAGTTGTTCTTGTTAACTAAATGCCAATTAACCAAGTTTAAGATCATGCAAAGTTTTTTTTTTTTTTTTTAATGTTATTTCACATGTAAATAGTGAAAAAGAACTATTTCTTTTGGCTTGTGGGTTGGATTTCCATCTCCCATGACTTATCTTTTGGAGTAAAACTCCGAGTAATTTTCTAATAAATTCTTTAAATTAAATGTATGATCTTCACTTAATTGATCTAGTGAGATAGATTAATCTTGATGTAAATTAGATGAAACTATTTATTAACTGGAAAAAGGAATATTATTTGTTGTATTTTTATGTAACTTGAGAATTAATTGATCTTTCAACTATCTTTGACTAAGTATGAATTCAAAGTTGAATACTAAGGTACGTACTCCGCATTGTATCTATGAATAGGAAACATTTGTTGCTGTTCTTACTTTCTGTATGCTTAGAGATAAAACAGTTCCCCTCCGAAGCTAGTTAAAGAGTAAACTTTTTCTAAGGAAATATTGCTTGGTTGACAGAGTTCAAGGATGTTCGGTTTCAGGGGTTCAATTTGACACAGTGATACAGTCATAAAGGCCTGAAGTTCTTAAATAAGGTTTCTCATTCCCTTGGGTTTTGCAAAAATATATGTTGTTGATGACAGAAATATCAAATTCAGCCGGAAAATCAGCTCTGAAACCAGAAAGTTCTCAGAAAATTTCTGCAGCCTGAAACAGCATAACCAAGACTAAAGAGCCAACATACATAGAAATGGAAGGAAATGGTTTTTCTGGGTTATACAAGAATACAAGTGAAGAGTTGTTTCTGAAAACCATGATGGAGAGTCCTATTGGAATGCAAGCGGCACCAACAATGGAGATGTTGGGTTTCAAGGCTGTTTCACAAAGCTTTCGGACAGATAGTGAGGAGCTTTTCAAACGATGGCTCACAAATGGAGATCAGGCATGCCACTTTGTAAAACATTAGTTCTTATGTAAATAAGTTTGTTGCTTTTTTTGCTCCAAACAAGAACAAAACAAAAAAATTTTCCAAGATTATGCTAGTTTGCTTGACATAAATCTTTTCCTTCAAAATTCTGAAAGAAAGTCCTGAATTTTATAAGATCAGGAAACCAGAAAGTGAAAATCCGGTACCATTAGTAACAGTCTTCTTACATTTTTGTGCAGAAACCAAAACCTTATGGTTTTCAAATTTTCATTTCGGAAAAACTCCTAGATACTCAAAGAGGAAGAAAAATTCTTACTGGAAAGATTACATTATTTTGAAGATGAATTTCTTCTAAATATCTCAGATTCATTCGGATTTCTAAATTTTACAGAAAGAATCAAACTTTCTCAGTAAATTTTGAAATCGCTCATAAAAAAGGATTGTAAAAACTGTTGCAGACCCAGCAATGAAATAGAAGAATAATTAGAAAATATGATCTGTAAGCTTAAGCTTAGTTACCAGTTATTCTTATTTCAACAGTTGATATTTTATCACTCTAATGTTAAGATACTTCTCACCTTTGTGTTTTTCTTTGCCTATATCCTCACTGCTTTCGTTTTGATCTGTGTATCTTTTTTTTTTTCCTTCTGATCAGGGTTACAATTCATCAAGCATAGGACAATATAGCCGATTATCAAAGAGGTGAGTATGTTAATCAGTCTTTGACTTTCTTGTTGATCCTTATAAATGCAGTTCTTTATATATGTATATTTTCTGGTTAATATTCTATTTTGTTCTCATGACTCTTCTTAAATGCAGAATCTCCACTGAAATTGCTAATTTCTCAAATCAGCAACATGTTGGTATACTTTCCGAGGGAAAAAGCAATGACAAGTTATATACACAAAACAATCCTATGGCCAATGATATCATTACAAGTGATTTTACTCAACTTCCTATCAGGTGATTGCTGCAGTCTTTCTCTAAGAGCTAAACATATTATATTTTGCTAATATCTTTAATTTGATGGATTATACACCTCTATTGTAGAATTTACGGCTGATTCCAGATTTTCTTTTGTTGTAGTTTTTTTTTTTCCCTACAAACACAGTTATGCATTTAATTAAGAAAGTAATCCAATCTACTAAGATTGCATTTGCTATCAATTTTCATCAGAGATCCTGCTGATAGAGAACTGCAAGCTAGTAGTAACTTATTCCTGGCCAAGGTTTGTTAGCATCAAACTCTTTTTTGAACCCTGAGTTCAATAGAGCTTGGTGTTTATTTGATGTCTCATTATTATTATTATGCAGGCCTGGTTTCTTACTGATCAAAGGATGACAAGAAGCCGGTCCTCTGAATTGCGGTATTATTACTATCTTGTGTGTTGTCCTCACAATCACATGCACGATGCACTTACACTGATATTTTACTATATAAACTGTCCTAGTTCCTAGAGATAGTTTCATCACATAGCACCATATGGGGATAAAATGGTTTGTTTTTGTAGCACTATTTGATATGCTTCCATTTCAGGCGGAGGTACGTTGAAATGCAAACTGCTCAAGCAACACAAGGCATGGAATCCGCATACACGGCCCCTCAGAATGGTGTTGACACGTTGAAACAGGAAGCCTCGAATTTGAATGGTTTTGATAGCCTTCCCTGGTGTGAGATTCCCAACCAAAAGGGTTCATTTATGTCTCCATCCAACTCATCTTCATCTACCTTCAACACGCGTCAAATGGGAGATGCGGATAAAGTTTCATCTTGTGTAAGTATGCTAAAAGGTACACTAGAACGAAAAAGACTCAGTGGCCAGCTTGAGAAAGTGTCTGCAGAAGATTTCTCAAATGGTCTGTTTGGTGCTCAAGAAGCTTTTGTCAAAAGTAGTTTTCTTGAGGGACAAGAAAACTGGAGTCATGAAAAGTTGAGCAATTTTCAAGGAGCGTGTGCTGGTCAAGCTAAGGATCCAGGAGTCCTGCAAACACTTGAAGGATCCATGAAGCTTGATTTGGATGGTTTTGGGAATCAGGCAAATCCAATATATTTGGGATCAACTTCCCAGGAGCCTTCTCAGAGTGAATCTTCTGCTGCTGCACCGGTAGTCTCCTCTGGATTAGATGCATGTGAGGGTCCAAGCAATTCAAGTCAAACTCTTTGTGAAAGCTCATGGAAACAAATGGGAACAAGTAGAAGTTCAGAAAATAATAGAGTCAAAGGTATTAATATGGCATGATGGTGAACTTGCATCAGTTGAATTGAGGAAAAGAGATTTTTCTTTTCAAATTGGATGATTGGAGCTATTTACTTGGATTTCCTAAATGAACAATTCAGCATTATATCACTTAAGACCAGAACACAATCGCATTCATATTTTTTCACTATTTCATTTCAAACAAGTCTATTTAGTTCCTAAGCCTACAATATTGTTTTCGTGGCACTGCAGGTTTCAGAGAACAGATAATGGACAACCTAAAAGATGATAGGAAGGTATTAGCTACTCTTCGACAAATAGGAGCCACTTCTCTCTAAAATTATGAAGTCACCATGTAGATTTTAGCTTGTTACCATTTTCCTCATTACTTTTCTGCCTAAATTGTGCAGAGGAGAAGACTTGAAAGATATGGATCTGTAACATCATCAGCTGTTTCAGGTATCCAACTATTTCTCGATAGAATTCTTCTGCTTTTACTAGATTGTTTGAATTGTGTACACTTCTGCATGGTTTCATTGATATTAGCTGCATATCAAAAATTGGCTAGTAATTATGGCTCTCTAACCAACAAAAGAAAAAAATGTGCAGAAGACAAAGGGGACGCCACAAAAAAGCGTAGGGTGGAGCGCTCAAGGAAGTATGTAAAGCTAATATCTCTGTATATAGAGAGTATTTATTCCCATATTATGCAGTGTTAAACCTATTCTAAAGATTCTCATTCTCTTCTTATCCTAATGCTGTATTTAAAACCTGTTGTTTCGTTAAATATTCTTAAGGTCATATCTCTGATAAGCCCCTCAATCATATATTCATCCTGTTGACAGTATTTGGATTATGTACCTTGTATAGCTTCTATATATATAGACACAATATATGATCTTTTCTACATGAAAAGGATCACTGCTGTTCTTCTGAAAGTTATCTTTGAAACCTGCAAGTTGCATGACACTTTGAAGCCTACATTTATATTAACCTTCTTGTGATGCAGAATGGCTGAGGCTAAAGAAAGAAATTTGACACCATCAGTTCCCTCTGACATGCAAGCTGTCTTAAAGCGATGTGAAACCCTCGAGAAGGAAGTTCGATCTCTAAAACTTAATTTGTCCTTCATGAATAGGTAATGACTGAAAAAAACTGTTAAATGACTGATAGCACAGCATTCATTTTAAAGGATCCTATGAAAGTTGTTTTCCCTTTGCTCTATCTCTCATCTGTGTGTGTGTGTGTTAATATACAAGAAGTGACTAATGGTACACTTACCTATTTTCTCTCACAAACTGTCACACATTAAATGCTTGACAAAGTCTAATTTGAACTAAACCCCAATTATTCTCTGCTCCACTTGTTTAGATTCCGTCAAGTGTGCAAATGAGTACACCAACGCCCAAGTGCACAAAAAATTCTTACTTAAACTCAGTCTGCACAAGCTGTGTAGATTGATGATGATTTATTAGTGATAGAAAACACATTAATAAGTGTTTATTTATTAGTAATTACGAGCTTTTATGTAATAATTGCCTCTCAAGTCTTACTAATAATTTCTTCTTAGTGCATACATCATTTTGCCTCTGCAAACCGGCCGAAGAAACGGACAGACCAAGCTAGCCATAAACCAAGAAACTACATGACAATAAGATCAAAACATCTTGGTTTCCAGGTCACTAGGCAGTGAGGCCTCATAAAAAGACAAAAGGAGCTTTTGTAGGTCTCACACAATCAGAGTGGATACTAAGAGAAGGCCATATAGGACAGATAAAGAATTCTGCTACTCCCACTCTCACATCTACATCCTTTCACAAAGCAATTGGGACTCCCAGTGGACCCAGTTGCTTTTATGAGAGGGAGTAGGATAGGAAGTTAGTTGGAGAGTGGGAGGAGATTTGTCGAAAGATAATTACCAGATTATGAGTTAGTTTGGAGTGGACATCATAAAAAGATTGACTACTTCTGACTAGTCTAACTCCTTTGCCTGTGACTGAGTAGTAAACTAGTAATCCATAGAAGCATGCCCTTGTCATTGCTTTTCTCTAGTAATCTGCATTTGCATTGGGGTGATACATTGTTAAGAGAATTTGAGCTACAAAATGGTGAAATATCATTGTAAAAACTGAGTCCAGCAGTTTTTTTTTTTTTTTCCATTTTAGAGCATGTTTATTGTATATGTCATTTACAATGCAGTGGGATACAAGGGAACCATTTAATCTTTTTTATTTATAAACATATCTCCTAGTGGTGCTACTTCCATTCCCATGCATTTACAACTCTCCTCACAATTGCATATATGACAAAATCTGAATAAAACTAGTGCTATAGCAAGCTTAAATTAAGATTATATCATGTGTGCAACTGTGAATGATTGGAAGTGAGAGTTGAAATCTTGGCATCAAATATTAGGGACCTTAAGCTTACCATCTAAGTCATATAATAGTCTTGAGTTCCTACGTATACTTGTCTTGATTATTCATTTACTGTCATGTCCGATGTATTTCAGGAAGGATTCTGAACAAACAAAGCAGATAGAAGAGCTTCAGAAGCAAAATGAGGAATTGGCTGACGAAAAGGAGCGTCTTCTAGAAGAGATTGAAAGGATCCTCTCAGACTCTGCTGCCCAGATCTAATCTTTCGTTTTTCTACTGCTGGCCTTTTCCACCTCAATTCAGACACAATGTGGGTAGGCTCAGACAAGCTAAGGCCAAAAACATAGACTGACAGTTATAATTCTTATTTGTGATCTTGGAAGCACAGACTAGGGTGATTTGAGTGAATTGAAAGAAAGTCTTCTCATTAGAATCTGTATTTATCCGAGTGTCTGTAAAAGAGAATTAGAGATATCATATTCAATGGGATTGTAACTTGTAAGAGATGTGCAAATGCCAGTTGTAAGCTGACACTGAAGCATATATAATTTCATGTATAGCATGGCCTTTAGTTTCCAAGCATCCATCTTTAAGCTTCTTGATTTTTATTAACTTTTGTAACTCTTCCTCTACGTATTTGTCTCTCTCTGTTTCTTCAGACAGAAGGCTTCAAATGCACACTCTTTGATGCATAAAATGTAGAGATATGGACTATGCTTTGCTTTAATCTTCATGGAGATGTCTATGGTATTAAGATAATTCTAAAACATTTGGTGTCGAGAATTTAAACCTAATAAAATTAGAATTTAAATGAGTTTTACACTATTAACTAATCACATATTATCACAATATTAAAAAAATATTTAGAATTTTGTTTGATTATATATTGCCATATCATTAAAAAATTTTAAAATTTTTTTTATTGTTGATCTTAGTTATTTTTTATTCTTTTCAATGACATGACTTAATTCAAAAAATTTTACACGGATAGTGAATAAAAATTTAAACTCATAAAAATATGATACATGTAAAATTTATCTCATATAATAATTATCATAAATTTAGAATTCAATTTTTCAAAATTTTAATCAATTTGCTTAGTTATCATTATCATTTCAATCAATTATTGTGGTTTAATAATTATTTATTGTAGGGTTGTGGTTTCTAACATTTCGTATTTACTTCATAAGTAACTATCATATTTTTCCATGATTCCAACCTTTCCTTTTTGTTTATCATCATTTTCACCAAATAGAAATAACAATCATCAACAAGTGCTGAAAGTAAGTAAAATTGAAAATTTCTTATTCTGTCGGGTTTGCAAACAAAATTTAAGTAAATTTATAGTTTTCAGCAAAATTCAAGAAGCAATATCAATTTACAGGTTAAAGAAATTATCTATTAAAAACATAAATGGACGAGATTATTTCTAAGAAATAATATTGAGCATGATTTTGTCACATAACCTAAAATATTATATACTCTATTATTAGCCTCTAAACCATGGAATATCATTTCTTATATGCTTTAACATATTTGCTTAATCTCACATAATAAAAGACAATCAACAATCAACAATCAACTTTGTTATCCATGTTTTAGTTTCATAAAACCCACACTTGTTAAAACCTCATAATTCAATTTTCAAGACACTAAATCCAACAGACAATCTGTCATGGGATAAAGTAAAGATATACATCATACTTGAAATATACAAAATTTCTACTTGGATGAGGCCAATTTTAAAACAATGCACCATGTGCATACCACAAAACGAGTAGTTGCGCAAGTAACATTTTTCATTTGACTCGAACTTGTTTTCAAACCATCATGACTTCAATTCACAATGCAAGACTTCTAGATTTCAGACATTTTTTTATTTCCAGTAGTAACAGTAACTGACTCAATATTTCATTAAATACTAATACTAATGCTGATTTAGTTCCCAAATTGAACTATACACTGACTTCCTTCTCAACCCGCAGGAGTTACATGACATACATGGATCATAGGACAAGAATGTTGCATGGTGCAATTACGACACTACACAAGGAAAAAAAAAAAAGGACATAGCACTTCACAAAAATAAGTGCCATGATTTCGGAACTCTGACAATATCCATGAGACCAAGCCTTTTCCCATATTGAATAGTCAACCAAGCCAAAAAGGAGAAGTACGCCAAAAATAAACAGACACGTCTGATGAGAACAGTATTGATCGGTCGGGGAAACATCCAAGTCACACATAATCGATGTAATGAAGATAACAGCCGCTGTAGGAACCTAAGAAAGGTTATGGATATCAACGAAGTAGAAAACCCGGTAGCAACTCCCGCTATAGTTTCCCATTTCCATTGCCTGGTCCTTTCCTTTCTTGAAAACCATGAATTTACCATCTCCAAGGTCCTGCTAGGAAAGAGATCCATACAAAAAATAATCAATAATAAGATAGAGATACCAGGTTTAAGTGACATGCCATTCAAACATACCCATTTAGTAACTAGTGACGCAATGATAATCTTGTTGATACAAAAAAATCACTGTAAAAATCTGATATATTAAGAGAGAACTTCAGAAACTGAAAAGAAAAAAGCATATATCTCCAGCTTTATACAGCATGTAATATTGAAAAACACCTAAGAGGTAGAGGAAGTTTAATTTACATTCCACCTGAGGAAACCCATCCTTCAATGGGAAATACAAACTTAACTCACCCAAGTGACTAGGATCAGCAGGGCTCTTCACACTGTCCTTCAAAACAATAGCTTAAAATTTTAAACCAATTCCCACCGTCAACCCTATCTATGACATCATATTCATAGCAAATGAGCAACCCGATATTTAGTTGGTTTAGGAATGATAATGTAAAGTACTCACAGAGTGGAATACTCTCTAATCCTTTCAAGAGCAGATGGCTCATCTGCCTGGCAATTAAAAAAATCATCTTGATATAAACGCACTTTGGAAATGCCTGATGTGTACCAGCAGTTATAAGTCTCATTAACCTACAAAAAGGAGGAAGAGAAAAAAAAAATTATATACTGATACCAGTAAGACCACAAAACAAATTAACAATTACTATTTACTAGCCATCACTATGAATGACATCATTAGGAAATATACATATATTCAATGAAGTTCAACCTGTGAATACGTAATGTTTGACACCAGAACTTTTGACCCCTACCTTGAATTTGTATTGGGTCAACCATGCAGCACCAAAATTGGGCCTGCAATAATGAGGAAGGGCCTGATTTGGAGCCTCTGCGTATGCAACCAGGGTCTGACCCGAAAACTGTTCTATATATTCCACCTGAAATGGTTTTAAGATAACAAATTATATTGCAACCATAACAATCCTAATAAATGTAAACTATTGTTTGCTTTCTAATTATCATAAAATCATCAGATTACAGAACATGGACAAGTTATGTAAACAAAGACACACACACATGCACATATAATGGCTTGCTATGTACAGTGGCAAGTTCTAAAGATAGAAAATATAACTCAATTCATGAGCAAACACAACATTTGGTTTTGTATCAGAGGGCAAAAGCTTACAAGCCAGGAAAACTCATTACAAATATTATTTAAAAGCCAGGAAAACACCAAAACTGAGTTCAGTTATTATAACCTTGAATACTGAAGTCCAATAGTAATCATAACGGCAGCGATATTTGCTTCTTTCAAAAGGATGGAACGCATGGTTTGATTTAGGATTTAACAATCCAATCTCACAAATCTTAGATGACCTAATATCAACACCTGTAAAAGAATAATAACAGTTAATTTAGTGAGACTAAAAGTAAAATGTATGCTAACAGCTACAATGCTTAAATTTTAGAAATAAAAAACTATACAATCAAACAAAGATCACGCAAAAAAAAAAAAAAAAATCTTAATCAAACCAATAATTGCATTATTAGAAAAAAAGAACAGAGAGAGATAAATATACAAAACTTCTGCTGCTTAGTTTGACAGAGATTTATTGTATTCGTAATTGTAACAAATAATTTTTATTAGAATATAAAAATTAATTATATTCTTCTGTAGAAAGATGTACTGCCTTTTCTGGGTTGCAAACTTTAGTGTGAATTGTGGAGCATTGGAAGCTGCATTCTGTTTTATGAAGGAACTGATATCATTTTCAATCTCCATAAAGAATAGATATTATGATTGATCTACTCAAACTTAGTTGAGTCCATGAACACTGTTCTCCAATTCTACATTAATAACCCTAAACTCCAATATACTCATGACATAAAGACACCAGAATCTTAACATCTTCACCTTGCAATTTTTTTTTTTTTTTTTTGGTATTAAACAAGTGGCAACCCACTAAGATACAAACACATACACATTCTCCCAAGTTTGAACCCGAACCACTAAAGGAGAAAAGCTCCGAAGTCTCTGTAGGGTGCAACTGCACCAACCAGTAAGGGTGACGACGAAATAATATTTCAAAGGATTAAAAAAAATTACTATTTTCACCTTACAAAACTTTTGCCAACAATATTTCACATTCTGCAGTTTTGAGCCCACAATAAGTTATGATTATCAGCCATCAAGTATCAGTTTCTTCACCATAGAAGATTTTACAATCCAAAAGCTTGTTGATTTTTCTTTAAAACAATGCTTCTTTCTATGTATGCAGTATTGTAAGACAAAAAATCTACAGATATATCATATTCTGCATAAAGCAGGCAAAGCATTTCTTACTACATTCATGGAGTTTAATAAAACACTTTTGAACTGGAAAAAGTAGTGAAGCAACATGAGCTACTCTCGTTCTTAAAACGGTCATCAGGTCAGATCTTCAAAATAGACCATTTAATCAAATCCCTCAAACAACAACAACAATCAAGACCTATCCCATTAGATGGTGAGTCAACTCCCTCAATTTGTAGTAAATGAAAATTGTTTAGATACTTTCTTTCACCGCTTGATCTTATCTTGAGTTATATTTGCCATTGCATATTTCCCTCCTCTTTTCAATTTTTGTTTGCAGCAGACCTAACACACATACTGAAAGAATTATAAGCAGCCAAGATGTCAACTTCCATTTGAATTTCAATCAGCATAGGTTTCACTTTTCCACTCTCGTTGGAACGGAAAACCCCATGACAGAGAAATTCTAATCTTATTACTACCTAAATGATGCAACCCAGACATAGCAACAGAGCCCTATTCTTCGAGAGGGAATTAGCACATCGTTTCCTATGATTCACAGTTTGAAGTGCAAGTTATAACTCATATGAAAGGTACAATCACTGGCAGACTAACAATATGCGTTGCTAACACTGAGAAGAGGAACATGAACAGATAATAGGCGGCCTTAAAGCTTTTTAAATCTTCCTATAATATTTCCTGAACTGGGTTCTGGAAAAAAAATCCAATTCTCAAGTGATTCTGCAAAGCACAGAGTGGTTTCTGTCTTTCACACTTTCCAGCTCAGGAATAGTAAAAATCAAAGCACACAAATAGGTCCAGTACATTTGTCGATCAAATGGAGCTAAGAAAGCATTACTGTAGTATAAAAGAAAAGAAAAAAAACTTACTGGTAGATACGATCTTGCACTGGGAAGGTAGAGATATCGGGTTCGTAATTGATAAATCAGCTACCATAACAACGACAAAACCAACCAGAAATGGTACCATAAAGAAGAAACTGATGGGCAATAGAATTGCGAAAATCCACCGAAGTAAAACATATAGGAAACCCTTCTTCTTTGTTGCTTCGGAGGCTTCCTGAGTCCCAGAGGGATCCATAAACCTAAGAAGGTTCAGGCCTTTGATTAAAAATTAATCAACGGAGGATTTTCCCTGTAATTCGCCGGCCACCGGAACCATTTATCCGGTGATCGGAGATCGAAGTATCTGACGGAGAATTTATGGAGCAATCGGTTTTGATTTTAGTGGGATGATATTCACCACGCAGAGGCAGAGAAGAAACTTTGACAGGAATCGGAGTTAGGCTTCGTCGTAGTCAAGTCCATTTCGAGTGTAATAGCTTCAAGTCATAATTGTCGTCTACGATTTATGATTTTTTAATTTTGTCTACTTAGTTTTTTTTTTTTTCCTTTTTGAAACTAAGCATTTTTTTTTTGGTAATTTGAAATTAGGAATATTTGTTTATTTGGTTTTTCCAATTGTCCACAACAAATATTTGGTTTGTGTTGACGATGAATTTTGATTACATCTGAATTCGGCCAATAGAAGGGGTTCTTTCAGGACCCAAGTTATTTCTCAGTTGTTAGAGGGGGGAATGACAAGAGATGGCGGGAGGAAGAAGGAGAAAAGTTGAAATACGAAGGTTTAACGTGGTTCGGTTAAATCCGAACGACATTGGACCTTGTGTCTACGGAGATGTTTTATTAATTTGAAGGAGTTTTTACAAAGTTTTGGCTATAGCTTCCGGCAGAGTTTCTGCTCATATCTTTTCTTACCTTTTATGCAATGGTTCCAGCCCTCCATTTATATAAGAATGAGAGTATAAATGGAATTAAATAAATTGTATATCTATTACATCAAACATTAAATGTATAAGACTGCCTAGAGCACTGTAAACTAACTTTTGCAGGTTGCTTTCTGCGTGGGGGGCCGACGGTTGTATTTTGCAAAATGGCGGTGCAAGTTGCCCATTGGCTTTATGCTCGACCTCAGCGGGCTTCTAGATGGGTAAGACTTCGTCCTAGCGAACTGGAACTCGTGTGCTGAGATTGTTACTGGTTCACGACCTCGAGCCTGTTCAACCAGCGAGCTCTGATTTTTAGCAAGCTGGGGTTCCTTTCGTAGTGACCTCGTGGTTTGGCAAGCTCGTCCCTTTTGCTAGACTTGGGTTTCTGTCAGTCCACTTCGTAGTGTAGAATTTTCCCTACAAAATTAGCCTTCCAACTCTCAATTTGCTTTGTGGATTAGGAGTTGCAATTCTTTCGGGAAGGGTCTTCTTTAGCATTCAAAGTCTTTGGCATTCAGTGTAGTCACTTCAAACTTAAATCTTTCACTTCAATTGAACCAGACCATACTTCCTTTTGAGCATGACTCTCAGCCGTTGGCGTGGCAATCCCATTCCTTTCGGACCATCTGATTCGGGGGTAGCCAATTACCCTTTGGGTTTTTCAATGGACCTAACTGGTCTATATAATACTTATGGAGCTCTTCAGGTTTCTCAGTGGAGTGCTCCAATAGGTGTCAAAGTTAAGCCCCCTATGTTTTTGATAGCATGGCTTCTAATGAAGCTTTTTTAGGTGTGTATGGTCTACTGCAGAAGATCACGAGGTGTGAATGGCCTACTACATGCGACTCCCATGGATAGCTCCTTATGCTAGCTGTGGGGGAGTCTTGTGCAGTTCTTGGATTATTTTCTCACTGTCCTACCGTGAGTTCCAGCCTTGCCGCCAGACTCCTGGCACTTTTTGAATTGCTCTGGGTCTGAGGGAGCCGCTGACTGAGGAGGGATATAAGCATGAGCAGTTGGGCATGCTGGTCTTCCTACTAGTGGGAGTTTGTCTCCCAATAGCTGGCTTTTTGCTTTCTTGTGAAAACAATAGCTCTGAGCTTTTTTTTTTTGCTTTTGATCTTGTATTTTGGATCTCCCAATGTTAACTTGTCTCATTGGATGAGGTTTTAATGAAAGGAACTTTCTTTGTAACTCTTGAATTGCTATGTTAAACATTTTGCTTGCATGAGTTGATGTATGATAGCTAAATGAAATTTTTTGCTGACCGATTGGTCATATTCTTCTCAACAAACCTGGGCATTTTGCGCCTTGAGCGAGTAATGAGTTTTATCTAGAGAGATTGCATGTGAGCTGCGAATATTAAGTCGTATGAGAACTACGAATATTAGGTCGTATGAGAGCTACGAATCATAGGTCGCATGAAAGCTTTGTGCTTTAGCGAGCACACAGCTATACTGGCATTTGAGTATTGTGAGTGCCTTCACGCCTCAGTGAGCACGTAGCTGCATTGGTCATTGAGTATTATGAGCGCCTCCATGCCTCAGCAAGCATGCAGCTGCGCTGGCAGACTAGTTTTATACATTATATTTAGTAAAACTAGATTCTACTTGATAAGGATGATAAATGGAAAAACTAAAACACATTGTCAATATATAATCCTAACTGAAGCTCCTTGCTCCGAGTTAGAATCTCGTTAGGGATGTTGATATCGCTGCTCCATAGGTCGCACCACATACCCTTGCAAGCGGCTTCTTTTAATAAGGTCTTGTATTGTGTCCTTCAATGCCCAATATTTCGAGGTGTTGTGCCCGACCTCGTTGCAGTAGGCACAGAATTTATCTGTATTTCTAAGCCAGCCAAGAGTCCATCGAGACTTAGGCTTTCCGAAATCTTCTCGATCTCACTCTGCTAGGAATATCTTATCTTGAGTGTTAGATAGAATGCTATAGCTTTCATGGCGACCTTGGTATTGAGGCCGCTCATCCCTACTCCTCTTGATGATTTGAAGATCGAAACTATCCTTTCCTTCTCTATGGCCACTTCTCCTTTTACTCTGATCCAAAATGCTTGTATCAGACTTCTTCGAACCAAAAGTTTCATACCATCTGACTTGCCTGGTAGCTCACTTGTAGAAATCCCCAAGATCTTTCACCAGTGACTTGTATATGCTTTTGTATAGCTTCCCGTCTTTGCGAATTCCCGCAAAGATTGTTGCCAAAACGATTTCTTCCGGAGGATGTTTTATGTTATTGACCTCGTGTTTGAACTGAGAGATGTAGTCCTTCAACGAATCTTCTTTTCGTTGGAACATTGTAGTGAGATGGCAAGGTGGAGCAAGCTACCTTTTCAATGCTTGATATTGGTCGATGAATTTCTTCTGACACTTTTCCTAACTACCTATACTACGACCTGGAAGACTTCTAAACCACGTCAGAGGCAAGCCCCCCAGTGTTACTGGGAAGACGTGGCATTTCACGAGAGAGTTGATCATTATAAGATCCATCTGAACATTAAACACATCTAAATGATCATACGGGTCTCCTTCTCCATCACAAAGTGGAATTGATGGGACTTTGAACTTCGAGGGAAGGGGTTACACTTCAATCTCTTCGATGAATGGTAACCTCACTTTATAGCAAGCTTAGTTATCCGGAGTTTGAAGACGCTCCTTGAATTGATTCCCCTACTGTAATAACTCTTCCATAAGTGGGTCTCGTATTAGAGACTATTAATTCTCCTGGTCATGACTGCAGTGACCTGGAATGTGCTCTTCACCAGCTCTACCTGAATATCTGGCTTGGTGCTACAAGTGATCATTTCCAAGTGTGACGACTTTGACCTGTCTTTGTAAGCTCTGAGCCTGGCTTTGAGCTAATGCAATGACCGCTCTAGTCAGCTCTCCTATCATATTTTCTAGCTTCTTCTGGCGTTGAAGCCAGACTTGGACTCCTTCACTCCCATTTGCAATAGCAGCAAGTTGAAAGGAGCTGGCTGGAGGCGAAAAGGCAATGACACCTATAATAGGAGCTGTTGAAGAATCTGTCGAAGATACGTTACCCTCTGATGGGTTAACTTAAGCGTTTGAAGTTCTTGTAGTTTTTCCTTTGGCCATCGTAACTACACAAAGGGTTAAACACAAAATAAAAGATCAACCAGTACACAGATGAGTCCCACTGGGCGTGCTAAAATGTTAACGGTGGATTTCCCGATCAACAGAAGGGGTTCTTTCGGGACTTAAGTTGTTTCTCGATTGTTAAAGGAAGGAATGACGAGAGACGACAGGAGGAAGAAGGAGAAAAGTTGAAACATGAAGGTTTAACATGATTCAGCTAAATCCAGATGACACCGGACCCAATGTTCACGGAGATGTTTTATTAATCTGAAGGGGTTTTTACAAAACTTTGGCTATGGCTTCCGGTAAAGTTTCTGCTCATATCTTTTCTTACCTTTTATATAATGGTTCTAGCCCCCCATTTATAGAAGCATGGGGGTACAAATGGAACTAAATAAACTGTACATCTATTACATCAAACATTAAACGTACAAGACTACCTAGAGCACTGTAAACTGGTTTCTATAGGTTGCTTTCTACATGTGGGGCCTAACGGTTGTATTTTACAAAATGGTGGTGTAAGTTGCCCGTTGGCCTTATGCTTGACCTCAATGGTCCTAGCGAGCTGGAGCTTGTACGTTGAGATTGTTGCTGGTTCATGACCTCGAGCTCGTTCAACTAGCGAGCTTGGATCTTTAGCAAGCTAGGGTTCCTTGCGTAGTGACCTCATGGTTTGGCGAGCTCATCCCTTTTGCTAGACTTAGGCTTCTATCGGCCCACTTCATAGTATAGAATTTTCCCTACAACAGTTTGCTAACTGAATTTGGGTTTATGATTTATGGTGTACAACTTTTGTTAAAAATTAGGGAGAAATATATTTTAACTGCTTGTTATATGATCATGATTTCAATTTATCTATCAATAATTTAAAGTATAAAAAAAGATGTGTTATATGGATTCTTCGGGCAAGCAGCTATGGCCCAGAAGGAAGAGGGCTCAGTAGAGAGGAAGCAGCCCAGACCATGGCAAGGCCACCAAAGGCTTTGAGAAAGCTCGAAGAATACTAACCAGACCGCTAGCGAAGTTCTCCTTCTTACCTGAGAAACTGACCAAAACTCTGACGAATGCCGCCCGGAGCACTCTTTCAGCCGTTAGCCTCCAAGACGCCGATAGTGATTTACCCAGCATTTATTACCTGCTGTCCAGCATTTAATATCTGTACAAATGTAATCATGACTGTGTACGAAAAAATGACCATCATCTGTTGTAAAGCTTCCCCAGGAAGAGAGGGAAAGGGCGAAGCCTTATAAAGTAAGAAAAGGGAGAGAGACCAGAGAGAGAGGATTTGTAAGAAAGAAAACACATTCAAAGAAATAATATCACTCACCATGGACGTAGAGGTCAAACTGACTTTAGTCGAACCACGATAAAATTTTTCCTTGTTCTTCCCTCTTCACACTGAAACTTCATCAGAATCTCTATATTCTGATCAACTAAGTAGTAGCTCGGTTCCAAAGAACCCCTAGTTGATCGATTACCAAAATCTACTGTCAATATTTTAGCATGTTTGGTGGGACCGACTGCTCAGACATCCTTTAAAATGACAAGAGGAAGAACAATCAGGAGTTTCAGTGCCACCAACCCTCCAGGCGGTTGCATTGAAAGACGATAAAATATACCAGAGGAGGAACATCCAGTCCTGGCAAGCACTTTCTCCGCCCTCCTGGAGGCAGATGGAATGCAGGCACTACACCAGTGCCAGGAGGCGCTTGAGAGTACAGTTAAGAGGCTTGCTGACGTGGTTGAAACGTTAACCCAGGCCTGTGCCCAAAGAACCAGGGGACACGATAAAAGTGCCCCTATTATCGAGATGATCGAACAACCACGAGTAGAAGTGCCGACGCAGGGACAACAACTGGCCAAAGAAGAGGCTCAGAGAACCCATTCGAACCTTTCCTCCAACGTGTGGCCAGAGGGGGTAGGAAGGCAAGCCCGTAGGGAGAAGGGATGCCAACAGATGAAGAGCTTGCTTCAGGCAGAAGGCTCGAAGGCGGGCCATGACGATGCCAAAAGCCAGCGCTCCAAAGTCCAAGGGTGTATGATTGAAGAACTATTTCAAAGGATACGGAAGCTAGAGAAAAGCCCCTCAACTCAGGACCGATCAGGCCATTACGAGGACAGAACCCCATTGTCCAAAGAAATCAAGATGGAGCCTTTTCCTCAACGTTTCAAAGTCCTGTCAATCTCTATGTACGATGGAAGGAGTGACTCCTATGACCATTTGGATGCCTTTGACGTCCAAATGGACCTATAGACCAATAACCCTATGGTCAAATTCCGTGTCTTCCCAGCCACCCTCGGGGACGGATCAAGAGCGTGGTTCAAAAGTCTCCCAGCCTGTAGCATCAATAGTTGGGAAGATTGCTGAAGCAAGTTCTTGGACCAGTATGGAGCGCTGAAAAAGCAACTGGGGCCCTCTGCCATCTGGCCACGATCTTCCAACGGAAGAATGAGTCACTAAAGGAATACATCTCCAGATTCCGGTATGAGATCAGCAATGTAGAAAGCCCTTTCGGTGACAGCATTATGACAACAATTTTAGCTGGACTCCACAGGGATGGGAAGTTATACGAAAGTATATACAAATCCCCAGTGAAGAACCTGCAAGAGTTCTACGAACGAGCCACAAAGGAAATCCGATGGGAGAAAATGTTCAGCTTTAAAGGGCTTAACTAGAAGGCTGAGATCAGCCCTTCAACCTCTGGCAAAGGAAAGAAAGAGGGAAGCAGTGAGAAAGGCCAGGCTCATCAAGTTAACTACGCGGGGTCACAAACTACAAAGAGACCCCGGGTAGAGCGGTCTGAGCCCCAAAGTCGCTATAACAGCTACAACATTCTAACAGATACCCCGGAGAGGATATACATCGCGAAAAAGCACAGGGAGAACTTTGGACGGCTAAGGCCAATGATGACTTCCCCAAGGAACCGGGACTCAAGCAGGTTCTGTGCCTATCACAACGATATAGGGCACATGACCTCAGAGTGCAAGTCTCTCAGAGTCGCAATCGAGGATCTTATCCGGAGGGGGCGCTTGAGGAACTACATGGCATGCCCCTCAATCCGCCAATCTCCGTCGCGTATAACCCAACCACCCACTAATCCCAACCAAGAGCAAACGATGGTCGTGCAAATGATCTACACGATTCATGGGGGACCGCACATCGCAGGGACCTCACGTAGCCTACGGGAACGGTACATGTGAAATGCAAGCTACGTCTTGTCCAAAGCTAACGAGCACGACTGACTTAGCAAGAAGGCAAGGACGACCCCTCGATCTATTACCTTTGTGGACGAGGATGAGCGGGGGGTCCAGTCCCGCATAATGATGCTATTGTCATTAGAGCCAAGGTCAGTAACGTCAAAGTGAGGAGAATTATGCTCGACACTGGTAGTTCGGTCAGTGTCATGTATAGGGCATGCTTTGACCAAATGGGATTGAACCGGGGCCACCTCGAATCCTCACCTGATCCCCTCTTCAGCTTCACT
>JANHAO010005055.1:0-23229 GCA_026873985.1 Saraca asoca | reverse complement strand
AATTTAACATTTATATTTGTAATGGATGGAATTTATTTTATAGGATACTCCCCTAAATTGGTTTGTCTGCTTAACTGCCTGCAGGAGCGGACCTATGTTAGGTCCAATTTAGCCCTCACTCAGTTTTTTTTTTTTTATTTTTAAAAGTGACAGAGGGACTAATTTGAAAATTTGGTAGGATTAATAAGTTTTTGTGTAAATATGCCCAAACTTCAGGAGACAAATTAAAAATTCACTATTTTTTTTATAAATTAAATTCCCCTCGCAAGTTGGCCAACATTTCCCTCTTACCCATTTCAGATTTTTGTTCTGGATCAGAAGCTTTCGCCACTCCATTGTCCAGCCATCAGCACAACGCAACATACGAAGTCCGGAAGCTGGTTTTTCCTCGTCGCTCGGACTCGGAGCCCCTCCATGCCAGTTGATCCAGTGACTTATGACCTCCATCCTCTAGCTGATCCGATTTCTCCTCGTTCCGTCGTTTGCATCGCATCGCTGTCGCACCAATCTTCTTCAGTTTCTTTGGTCGCCGGCGACGTTCACAACGAGCCCCCACTGGTTTAAAATCCTGCGTCCGCCACTGGAGCTAACTTGCACCCACTCATAGCAAGATAGCCTGATGTTGAGTCCTCTGCGGCCATGCAGCATGAAAGTTTCACCTCGAGCTCGCAAGGGGAGATGGCCAGAAACTCGCGCATGCCTGCAACACAGCTGCGTTGGCTTGAATACGATCTTGTAGCCATGCGATGAAACTGAGATCAATGGCGAGGCCACACCACTATCTAGAGATGGTTCAATGGGAAGTCTGCATTGACCTTAGGCCACCAGCCATACATACATGACAATTACAGTTGCGTCTGCCGTGTTGCAATTCCCCTGAAGAGCAAGTATTGAATACAACATCCATGGGAAATCAAATTCAACCCAAGTGGTTGCAAAAAAACAAAAGAAGAGAAGATTCAAGCAGAACTTATGGCTCGCAAAGGCAAATGGAGCCAAAAGCCCCATAGGGGCATCCAAAACTAATATTTTTATACTTCAGCTCACATTACTGATCCTCATGTCTGTTTGCAGGATCTTGGAAAAATCCTCAAAATAAAAACAATATGCAAAAAGAGAAATAAAGTGCTACAGCACAAAGCCCTTGAGAGAAAAATCTCGTCTGAGGCATGCTCTGGCACAGAACCCTTGTATGGCAAAACCACATCCAAGGCATGCGATTGCACAAAACCCTTACGTGGAAATGTGTCTATTGCATGTGATTGCACAGAACCCTTGCACAAACAATCTTGTCCAAGGCGTGCTATGACATAGAACCCTTGTGAGGAAAGCCTCATCCAAGGCATGTTCTAGCAGAGAACCTTTGTGAGGGAGCCACATCCAAGGCATGCTCCAGCACAGAACACTTGCATGGCAAAACCACATCCAAGGCATGCGATTGCATAGAACCCTTGTGTGGAAATGTGTCCAAAGCGTGCGATTGCACAGAACCCTTGTGCAAACAATCTCGTCCAAGGTGTGCTGTGGCACAAAACCCTTATGAGAAAAACCTCATCCAAGGTATGCTCCGGCATAGAACCCTTGCATGGCAAAATGACATCCAAGGCATGGGATTTCACAAAACCCTTACATGGAAATGCGTCCAAGGAGTGCGATTGCACAGAACCCTTGTGCAAACAATCTTGTCCAAGGTGTGCTATGGCATAAAACCCTTGAGAGAAAAACCTTGTCCAAGGCATGCTCTGGCACAGAACCCTTGCGAGGGAACCACGTCCAAGGCGTGCTCCAACACAGAATCCTTGTGTGGCAAAACCATGTCCAAGGCATACAATTGCATAGAACCCTTGCACAAATAATCTCATCCAAGATGTGCCATAGCACAAAACTCTTGCGTGAGACCATGTCCAAGACGTGCTCTAGCACTAGACTTTTAATTGAAAAAGAGCCATACTTAAAAGACTCGACAACCCTACGCCCAGGAAGTACCAAAAGCACCAAACTCTTGTGTAGGGTGGGGCACTTTCAAATCCAAGGTGACTCAGATGCCCGGACATTCCAGTGTTCAAAACTCATAGCTGATGAAAATGAGCTTATGTGACCGATTGGTCATGTAGTATATCCTTTTACATCATGATATATTCTCTTAAGTCATGCTTTATTAGCTTGAGCTTATTCCGATAAATGTCATTTATATTATCCAGGTCAATTGCCCCTTTAAATAATCCTTTTATTTAAACATTTGTTAAGATGCGGTTTACAAGAACCTAATTGAGTTGCTAATCACAACCCGCCAAATGAAGCACTCGAGAAACAAAGAGAAATACAACATGATTTTATTAAAAGGAAACCTCAATCAATGAGGTCAATGGCATAGCACGCTGGTCAAGCAATAAAACCAGCCCAAAACAAAGCTCACATCCGCAGGCGCTCCATGCAACAAGATGGCACATGGGCCATGTAGCAAGGTAGCCTGAATCATTCAAATGTGTTGCACCCATTCGGCCATGCAACAACTCGTTTTGATGATGGGCTCATGGCAACAATAATTGGGACAACAAGTTTACACCTGTAGCATCATTCTGGGCATGACATTGAACGAAGTTTGAGCTCACACAACAATAAGCAAATAGCTTATTCAGTCGCCATGAAGTGAGGTAGTTAAAGGATCAGCTCATTCAGTAGCCATGCGGTGAGACGGTCTGATAATGAGCCCATACAGTGGACGCAAAGTGCAAGGCTAGCCTAGGTCCTTTAAACCTTTGCAAAGGACCTAACTTCATAGCAGCACCAATAGCACCCCTTCCAACCAAGACAAGTTACTTGTTTTGAAGCTGAAAGCCTCAAGCTTGTGCCTTCGGTCTTTGCGAAGCTCAATGCCAAAACAAATAAAGGATAAAGCTATATTATTCTTAAATAGAATGTCATACCAGAAGCAAGCCCCCGCTTTCTTAGCTTGAAAGGGACATTCAACTCGATAACATCTTCGTGGACAGGAGAGGCTTCCGAGCCACCTGTGCCCCCCACCTAGGCACCTGGGATAACATCTTTGTGGGCAGGAGAGGCTTTTGAGCCACTTGTGCCTCCCACCTAGGCACCCTCTGAGGTGAACTCACTAGAAAGAGGAACAAAATTGTGTAGACTAAGGCGCATCTGAGCTCATTTATATCAACCTACATGAAATCATTTGCAACTGACTGAACATCTAGCTTAACATGATTGGGAAAGCTAGAAAATGATGAAATGTCAGAACACAATTGTTAGCTTTTGCCTACAAAGTTTCAACTCCTAGTCCACAAAGTGAATTAAGAGTTAGGGGGCTTATGTTATGGGTGATTTCTGGACAATATGAAACGAGTTGGCAGAAGCCTAAGAGTAGTTGGAAAGGTTTAAGTCATTCAGGTCACTGAAGACCTCACATGTAATCTCTAGGTCGCATCCTCAGCTAGCTCTAGCTCGTTGCTTCAGCTAAGTCCAGGTCGTATCCTCAGATAGCTCCCAAGTCGTTGCCCCAGCTAGCTCCCATCACTCAGCCTTAAAGGAGAGCTCTAACACTTCCTTAGTAAATATCAACTCGTGGGGCCTACTCACAAAAAGTAGTCTGTAGAGGCTGAATTGCTGAGGCCTAAAGTGTCAAATACATTTTTTACTTAATGTAACATATTCACAATTTATTAAATTATATTTGTAACCTCCTAGCCTCTATATAAGGGGGAGGAGTAGACACAATAGGAGGCTTCTTCTGGATCTTTTTCTTCTTCCTCTCTGATCCAAAAAACTCATTGTAACTCTATAACTTTTCCTTTTCAAAGCAATAATATCATTTGTGGATATAGGGATCGGTGCCGCCTAATTTTAGCTGAACCATGTTAAAAGATCTCTTTTATTCTTGTTGTTCTTCATCTCTCAGACTCATTCTTCTTCTTTTTAGCTAGAATGCTGCTTAAGGTTCAAGAACAATCTGGTTGACTAAGATTTGGGCTCTCTGTGCAAACCAAATTTCACTATCAACATGTTCTGATTTATAAACTAAATGGTACGTTGCTTAAAAAAATTTGCTCATGTGTCTAACTCTCAGTTCGCCTATATGCCTTTAGTTGTTTGAATTTTAAGTGTTAGACTTAAATATTCTATGTGAAGAGAACGTGTTGCTTTAATCAAAATGTCTATGTTTGCTAAAGAATGATAGTAAATCATTCTTATTGATTGATTGTAATTATGAAAATGATAGCTTTCTCCTATACTTAAGACTTTAACTTGATGTGTTTAGAAACTATCAATACGGTGGTTCTTCATATTAATGGTGTTGAATAGTTAATGATCCCTTATATATATATATAATAAATGATTCACTGTGAGTATAACTACTTAATTACCGATTGAGTACTGCCATATAAATTCATAACTGTCATACCTAATGAATCAGTAGCTTGAATTGACTGAACTGTAAATTGTTGTATTTTGTTTATTGCATGTGCACCATATGATATAAATAGTACTAGAGTAAGTGATTTATTTACTGGGTTTCACTGAAACTCATTACGTTTTCTTGTAAAAAAATATTTTAGTTTCAGGTTTATCGGATATCACGAAGATTTCAAGACTAGAACTGAAGACAGAAAGTTGGGATATTCGATTGGCAGTTGTAAAGTCTGTATATGCATGTATAAAGTTAGTCTTGTATTGTTGTAATTATTTTGGTGTCTAGTAAATATGTGAGCATCTCTGAAACTATTTTCATAGGCTGTTGAAAGGGCTTGGCCTTGGAAGCATCTGAAAAATAAAGGAGACATTGTCAAAATTGTGATAAGGCCTTTTATTTAGTAAAACTGATTCTTCAAACATTTTAAATAGATTTTTAGTTTTCACCCTTCTTTAAGTAATAAAATTTATGCATTATCAAAGTGTGTCAAGTTATCATCTTTGAATGACTTCTTACGCTGGTCGCGCCTTAATTCAGGGCGTGACAAACGTGTAGCCCTTGTCTATTGTACTAGCCTAGTGTCATAGTTCTGGACTTGTAACCCAAATTCAGCAAGGCAAATGTGCTCGGATTCAGATGAAACTTGACACAAAAATCAAGCATGAACACAAAAATCAAGCATGAAGAGAGGATCATATGGCACAAGTTTGGAGGAAAATACTCATGTAGATTATTTTTTTTGATTTTTTCCCGTTTTGAGGGTGTTTATGTAATTTTGACTAAGGTAACTTGTCTAGTACGAGTAGGAAAGTACATGGCTGTGATCCTTGGATTTTTATCTTTGCGTTGATATGTTATAGTGCATTAGAACTCTTAGGAGTTGAGAGAAAAGTCCTTATGTCAATTTAGAAAAGAATATGTCTACTCCTGTTAATAGGGATTTGGCTCAAAATGTTCTTTAGAGGGGAAGGATCTGGTGGCCTGAGGTGGGCATCGAGGCTCTTGTCTAGGGGATCGAGTGTGTAGAGTGCGTGGCCATAGCCTCCCCTACACACTCGGGAGTCTGTAATTGAGACTCTTATATGTGAATAAAAGAAGCAACCCTTTTTCAATCGAAATATTGTCTCATAGAATTTCTTTACTTTTGGCCGCATATATCCACATTGTTCGAATTGCATGAACACATCATGAATGTCTATGTGAATGACTTGGTTGCTTTTTTATGTAATTTGATTGCTATGTGCTCTATGTAATTTGTTGCTTATGGTTGACTCAGTGTGCTATGAAATTATGGGTGTTGCCTTTTATTTTCGAAACTTAGATAGTGTATGATTGAATAGCTGACTTATTCTCAAGTAATAATTAAGTAAATGCTGTGCGAAGAGACTAAGTGCTGCACATTCCAATTATTGAGCTGTCAGATCGTGACACCTAGTGCCTACGGTCTAAAAAGCAGAGGAAATTTTACGGGATTTTTGATAGAAATTTGATTAAGTATTTGATAATTATGTATTAGGCTTGTAGAGAATTTCCTAATGATAACTTTCTACACTGGTCATGTGCCATGAATCGGAATGTGACATAAAGCTATCAATTTATATGAAATCTCAAAACCTCTATCCTTGGCTTCATTAAATTCATAATTCTTTAAATCTCAAGACCTCATAAGGCGCGCAATTTTTTTCACTTGGCTCTAGAATCAAACCCATTCTCTCCCTCTTCCTCTCTCTACCCTCCATCGCACTAGGTCCCTTTCCATCTCCCTTGCTTCTTTCGTTCTCATCGGCCTAAATTAGGGTTGCCATCACTCCGATCTACAACTAAGACTATATTATCGCATTCGTTGGTCTCTCCACTTTCAAATGGAGAAGCAGCTGAGTATGCTACTATGTCTGTCTGCAACTTCAATCTCAAGAGTCCAAAGTGAGAAATTCTGTCAATTTTGTGCTGATCTATGTTTTATAGACTTAGTTTTTCTATGATGTTAACTGTAATTTGCAAAATGAATTGGCTAGGACCATAAAAGGATTTTCCATTTTTTTTTTGTTAACTAATTTCAACTCTTCAGGAAGGACACCTCTGGTACGAGATGGTGATTGCACAATCCTTTACTATTTTATTCAATTGATCAGATTCAAGTCTTTCTTTGCCTCGCATGTTTTGCGCATAGAACCTTTATGATGTATAAAGTTTATTGGCACTTAAGCAACCATTGCTTATTTCTAGATTCGTGACACCAGTGTGCTCGTGAGGTTACAACCTGCTTGGGAGGATCTAAAATGCTATTTTACAACCAAAGGATGCCTCGGAAATGTATGTTTGTAGGACGGCTGAAAGAGATCATGCCTCGGAAATGTGGAGGCTTCTTGATCCTGAGGCACACCTTAATTATAGGTTCAAAGCACATCTCTTGGATCTATAAAACACCAAGTGAAAAGGCAGTTCAAAACTATTTAGCTTAGTTAGGTACTTTGTTTTTTTCCTCTGATTTTAAGAAATTCGATGTATGAAACACCATTATAGGTGTTCTGTGTTTGGACAATGATGTATTCCTTTCATTTTCTTAATGTAAAGTTAGTTGTATTTTCACAAGAACTATTATAATCGATGTAAAAAGAAACAAAAAAATCAATGCCAAAGATGAGCAGGGACTCTTTTTAAATGGAATTGGCGCGATAAATTTTGCTGCAAAAATGATTCCAACGGATCGTTGATGCCATAAAGACCGTTTTTTGCGGCAATATCGATCGTCGCTAAAGGAGTCATAAGGCAGCTACAATTTCAGTTGCTTCAAAGACCTTTCGCAGCCTGATCTAGTGCAGCGGCGAGCAGGGACGGTTCGCCCGTTGTGAAACACTACCTGAACGCAGTGACCTCAATTTCTGGCGGCCTCTTTTGTCCTGCAAAACACCCAAAGTTTTGTAGCATTGAAAAGTTTGAAAAAAAAATACAAACTAATATTAATTATTTCCTGACTTCAATATATTATTAATTCTCTTACACAATCACATCTTGAATATTCATTTAATTATTTGTTAAATAAATTGCTTGATTTAAATTATAGGCAACTTGTTATAAAGATTTTTAATTCTTAAGAATTCAATATTAAATTTATCACATTTTATTTAAATTTAAAGAAAATCCTACTCTTGTGTCCAATTATATGAACAATTTAAAATTATAGCGCATCAATTTTTCATTAGATTCCATCTTTTACATTAATTATTTAAAATCATACTTAATTAATATTTCTCTTCATTATCAAGATATTCAATTTATAATTATTTTAGTTTTAAATAATTTAAACATATTTATAGAATTTTACTTTTTTAAAATTTATAACAAAATACATCTTTATTTTAAAATTTATAATGATTTTAATTTAACCAGTAAATTGTTAAATAATTAAACATACTTATAAAATAAAATGATTTTCTTATTTATCTTAAAATTATAATAAAATAGTTATATTTATTTTAATTATAATAGAAAATAAATAATATTTTCATATGTGACCAAGTTAAACTCATTGTATTTTTTTTATTTAATTAATTGGTAAATTAGCACATATATAAACTAAAATTTGGATTAATAGAAGTTGTAGTCTTTATAATTTTCATAATCTGTAACTTAATCCTTATAATTAAAAAAATATAAAATAATGTTAATTAGGCCAAGATTTTATTACATTGTTAATTATCTTGTATAGTCACATTTTGAACATTTAAATAATAGTGTATCATTAGGTAAATTATTTCGTAAATGGATAGCTTGATTTAAGTTTCACACATCTAGTTTTTTAATTTTTAAGGGTTTAATATTACATTTGCCACAAATTTTGTTCAAATTCAAGAAAAGTCTCATTCTTATGTCTAACTATGTGAGCAATTTAAAACAATATCACATCAATTTTTCATCAAATTTTATTTTTTACGATAGTTATTTAAAATTATACTCACTCAATATCTTTCATTAGTCTTGCTTGATTGATTAAAATAAATAATTTAAATATATTTATAAAATTTTATTATTTTAAAGTTATAATAAAATACACATTTATTTTAAAATTTATAATTATTTGAATTTAATAAATTAATTATTAAATAATTTAAAATTATTTACCACTTGAATATAAATAAAAATCATATGAAAATTATAAGTCAGGCATCGTTAAACCACATTAAAAGAAACATTGTCCACATGTCTATTCACTTAAATTAACAATTATGGAAATCTGCTTCCCAATTTCTCTTAAAAAAGTGGCTATTAGTTAACAAAAAAAAGAAAAAATTGTAAAATTTTCACCGCATCTTAATTACTTTGAATAACAATAATTTTTTTTTTCTGCTGATTATTGGTTTGTAAAATATAATGTCCACAGCTTTATGCAATGAAGCTCTATTTTATATCTTTAATATTTTCTATTTTCAATGGTAGCCTAGTTATCTTAAAATGCATGTAATCTATCATCTCCATTTCATAAAATGGGTGTCCTATTCAATTTAAACAAACTTATGGGTTTGAAACAAATGCCTGACACAACAAAGTTGAAACAAGCAACATTCTTTCATCCCTATTCATTGATTAAATCTGTAAAAAATTGGAACTGCTCAACTTATACCATAGGTCAAGGTATGGATACCTAGAATTTTGGTACAAGTATGGTGGACAAGGCCATACGGCTGGCGTTAGGAAAGTATTGCAACTTTGTGAAAAAGAAAAAATAACAATTCTTTGTCACATATCCATATCGTACATAAAGAAAAAAAAAAGATACCCATTTGAAAATTTTGTAAATGTTTATGAAACTTTGTCATAAATTATTATGTTGCATAAAAAAATTGTAATTTTGTATTAAATTTACATACAATACATATATACGAAGTTATAACTAATATTAATAAGAGTTGTATTTAAATTTTCAATCCTACTAATCTCTCCTTGTATCTTTTTGGGAGATAAAAAGATGGCGAATTTGCTCAAGGTTTATTGGTTGTCTATGTTTGGAGGAAAGACTTGAAAAATGTGCAAAGAACATAGCTGTAAAGTGGTCTGTTGGAATGTGCAATCATTCATATCATTTTGCATAGTTAAAGTCCATTGTTATTTGGAGAAAGAGAGTTGCTAGATCGGCTTAGATTTAAAGGATTAATCTAAAATTAGTTTAATTTTGTATATATATATATATATATATATATACATAAAAGACATGAATTGGCCTGGATTGATACGGAAAAAGAGACAAGTGATCTAACTTAATAAAAAACTGGTTGATAGTATATAATAAATAATTAATCTAGGATTAATAGGTTAGTTTGTATATATATATATACACACACTAAATTAATATCAAATAATTTTTAATGTTAAATTAATGAGTTAATATATATTTAATATTATAAATTCATATATTATATAAATTTATTAAAATAAATAATTAGATTTAATTTTAATAAAATTTTGAAAAAATTAACAAACAAAATTCTATTAAAATTATGATTATAAACTTAAAAAACTAATTTAAATCATAATAACTTATATTTTTTAATTATCTCTAAATTATTCACCTGCATTAATGAATTTATATGTTCCAATATAAACTTATATTTTTTAATATTAGTCCTCTCTAATAATAATAATAATTAAAAATTTTAGGTTAGTATTAAGAAAATGTTAGTACACTTTTTATATTATATAAAATTTCTCCTATATAAGCCATTTTTAATTTTATTAAAAATTCAAGATTTAAGCAATTTATACAAATAAATAAAATAAAATATATGATATCTTGTAATTTTAAATTATAATAATAATATTAGTAGTAGCAGTAATAATAAGGAAGATGTGGGAGTAGCAATGATGACAATAGTAATGGTGGTGATAGCAATAGTGCTGACAACTAGCATACATGTATACATGATAATAATAATGATGGTGAAGTTAACGATAATAGTAACATGTAAAATTAATTTTTTAAAATATATTGGGTTAGTTAATCCACCGAAAACCAAATCTTGATATGAGATTGGATCTTAGATTAGTACTGTGACAATTCAACCTAATCTAACATGAGATTGGCCCAATTGTATAATTTTTTCCTATGAACTAAGCTTGTAGAATTGGATTAGCCCTCTAGAGAGGTCTAGCTAGAACAGACTTTAAATGTTTTTAATCTCCTTTTGTGCTACTTGGATTCACTGTCAATATTAATTACTAGATTTAAACTTTAGGTGTATACGCACGACTAAAACAAGGGGTATATAGAGTTCAAAAATACATTTAAATTTGGCATAACATGAATAAGTGTTCAATGAATTAGTAGGCAGTTAAAATCAATTTCTTTGTTAAGTATGCACTAAGTGATAATTTGTGAAATAAATAAGAACAAATTATACTCATCATCCTTAAGGTTTAACCTAATTGCATTCATATATTTTTGTTCTCAGAAATATACATTCACCCTAACCTTAACTTTTTAGTGTAAGGGAGGTGAGTGTAGATTTAAAATAGAGGAGAAAAGAGATAAATGTATATGAAAAATAAAGATCACTATATATTTATAAAAATAGAAGGAATATAAATGTAAGTATCCTAAATCTTAAAGAAAATAAATGTAATTTATCAATAAATAAATGAGTATATATAGCATTGTTAAGTGGGATATTCCATGAAGAATAAATAAAATTACTAATAGTGACACCTAACTATTGTAAAGATAACATAAAAATAATTTGTTGTAAATTCTGTCTCAATGATCAATTTGCTGGTTTTCTCGAAAAAGCATGTAATTAAAGTTTAAAAAAATTGGAATTTATGTGGCTGAACCAACACTCTCAGTCTTCTTTTGAATTCTATCTCTCATTATCACTCTATCTTGTTAGATAGATTCACTTCGCAATTCTTCCTCTCGGAAGGGATCTCTTTGATAAATATAGTTGTGTTTGTTTGTTTGAAGACTTGAAAAATGAGCAGACAATAGTTATGAAGTGGTCATTATGAATATTCAGCAATGAAAGACTTAAAAAAGTAGATAAATTCAATTTAGAAGGGTGAATTACGACGAGATGTCATTTTATCGATACAAATCAATCTAATCTTGTTTTTTTCTTTAATATCCTAATGTATATGCAAAACAAATGGAAATCAAAACAAAAAAAAATCAACCTTTTTTTAAAAAAATTATTTTGTATTGTCATAATCAAAGCCTTATCCTATTTTTTAATTAATGAAAAATTGCAGCCTGATGAATTTGTTTCCAAACATTATTCAATCTATTGCTTACCTTAAATTGTCCATTTGGCTTGAACGAAGACGTGGAAAAGTTGCAACAGTCCTTCTCAGTATTCAAGCCTAGCTAATACATATCCATTCAAATTTATACCTTAGAATAATTAATTAAGTGGATAAATGAATCTCAATTTCAAGATTTTGTATAATTTAAAATTTTGATTCTAAATTTTTAAAGAAAAAGTTCAATTACTTCGTAGTTGAAGGGAGTTTTTGCATTTTTCCCTATCGTTAATCCTAAAAGATAATCTTTATAGTTTCATCTTCTTGTGAGTTAGGAGACCTCTTTCATCAATGTATCATGTTTTTTTGCCGTTCAATGACAGCCAGTGCAAGGAGGAAGACATGGAAATTCTACAAAGAGATTAGTTATAAAGTCTTCCCGTGTGATACTAAAGGTATTGATTCATATCATTTTATGCAGTTTCATACCATTTTATGGAGCTAAAGTCCGTTGCTTGCATTTAGAGTGAAATATACTTTAAATGTTATTGATCTTCTTTTATTGCGTTCGAATCCAATCATTGAATCATGGTCAATATCATTAAGTTAAAAATTTAGATCTATGTATGATAGAAAAAGATATGTAATGTAAACTTAATTATAAATATATTTAAATTTATATACATGAATAATTAGCATAACATAAATAAATAGGCCAATTAAAATCAAATTCCGTCACATAATCGATGAGTGTTAATTTGTAAATGAAATGAATGAATGTAGCAAGCATATATTACAACAGTTTTGCTTTCACTGGGAAAAGAGAGAGAAAATAATATATATTTGGAATTTGCATAAAAAATTGAATAGTGCTACTTGCACTTCTCTTGTATTCATCCTCTCATACTCCTTTTTCATATCAAGAAAAATTTGTCAACTCAATTTTTCCTTTTACAAATAAAAAAATGGGTTTTCTTTGTTGATATGGAAAGGAGAGTAAGGAGGGAGTGAAAAAGATGCAAGTAGCATTATTCTTAAAAAAAAAATTCATATTATTATAATTTTTTTCATAAAAAGTTATAACTTTCTTATACAAGTTTAATTTGATTTGCTGACAGTGCAAGATTTTTTACACTTTCAGTAAATAAGAAGATACCATGTAATTAGAAAAATAAAGTTAAATTTTTTTACCATTGCTAGAAGAGTTTTAACAATTTTTTAATGACATGGCATTACATGAGTGGATTATATTACTAATGTATTAAATTTAAGGCTTAAATATACTTTTAGTTCCCCAATTTTATTAAAAATTTATAATTTCATCCCCTATTTTTAATTTAAACAACATTATCTCCACCTTTTTCAATGTTACAATTAACCCTTTCGGCTCAAGTAATAAACTCTCAAGTAACTACGTCTTTGCTTTCCGGGGTTAAATCAATCAGCTTGATCATCAACACCCTTATAGCAACATCAACAATGGTAATGTTACACAATTATTGAATGCTTCAGATGTCTTTGATGTTAGTACTTTATTCAATTTAAGGTCATGTAATTAGTATCCTCTCTTTTTAAACATACACTGTGTAAGACGTACATATATACATTATGGATTGAAATATTGATTTTAGAAATTCAATTAATTTTTGGTGTAATATTCAATCCTAAATGATTGGTATCAAAATTTTGTTAGAATTTTTTCGCATGAACTTCTATAATTCAAAACCTACTTTTACAAAATATGAATTATACAAGTGTCAAATTAATATTGTAAATTGGCTCAAATTAAAGTGATAATATTATAGGACTTAAAATGACACTTAGATTAGAATAAGTGATTACTAGTGTAATACCTCAAATTTTCTAAAATTAATTTTAATAATAAAATGACTTTTAAAAAAATCCAAAAAGGTAAATTTGAAATTTTTGAGAATTTTGAAATTATAATTTTGGGCTACGATATGTCTAGATATGGTAGAAATAGATTATAAGAATTTTAGAAATTTTCAAGTAACCAAAATTTTCATTGTGAATGCTTAAAAAATAAAATTCGTGTTTTCAGAATTTAATTTCTAGAAAACTTTGAAAAGTTCAAAATTAGGGCCACGGATACTCAATGAGGGTAAAATTAAAATCATTACAAAGGTAATTAATTTAACTAATTTGTGATAAAATTTCATGGCTACTGACGAATGATGAATACATTAGATTTGGACTTAAAATTGAGAAAATAGGAAAAGTTTTCAAAAGGACATAGAGTTAACTAGAAGTCAGAGGTTCGTGGGCATAATTTTTCCATTTTACCCTCAAGAGGTCGGCTGTCACTAATTCTTCTTCACCCTTATCCGACTACACTCCATGTAATTCAACTTTTTCACCAAGCCACTCACTTTCTCTCTAGAAGTCTCTCTCTCTCTCTCTCTTCAAGTAATTGATCTAATCCTTCATGATAAATTCTCAATTTTTTCCTATTGATTCCTCTCTTCTTCCTCTTTAATTTGATACTAAAATCATGTTGATTCGTGGGGCAAAATTTGATTTATGAATTTTGAAACCAAAAATCACTATTCAAGTCATTATCCAACCCATAAACCCATTTGATTTTCTGGTTTTTTAAAGTCTGAATCTGTTATATTTAGCTTATTTCTATACAAAGGAACCACAATCTAATAGTATATAATTAGTTGAGGAGAAAATCCTTGAAAAATCTAAAAAGCTAATATGCTCTTCTTTCTTGTTCTCAAAAAGTGTTAGAGATCCTTGTGAGATTTGATTAGATTTCATGTCTCCAGTTGCGAAAGTGAGAGATTTATACATTTCTTATGAATTATATTGTGTTTATTGATTAAAATCCTCTAATTGTAGAAGTAAGTTGATGAAAATCAGTATTTGTATTTATATGATTAAATTTGAGTTTGAATGGTCTTGTTGATAAAATGACTAATTTTCTAAAGAAAAGGTTGGATTTTAAGTGTGTTTAAGTCCTTAAAGTATGTTGTATTAAATTCCTATGATTGGTGTAACTTTGGAAGTTGTTTCCTTTGTTTTTCTGTTATTTTCTATGTTTTCCAGAATTCACGAGTTGAATTGCCATTTTTTACACTGTCCTCATGATTATGCTCGCAAGGATCGAGCTGTATTGTATCTTACAATTTGAATCGAGAATTGAATTAAATTCGTGAGAGTTTTATCAAACTATCCTATTCTATCTTTTGATTCCAATCGTGATTCTGATCGTGTGCATAACTTGAACTTCTCGAAGGTTTTCAAATTTTGGCAAGCAGACTTGCATTTTGAACTGGATTTCCTTAAGTCAAATTGAATCCTTCTTATTTGGTTCCTGCGATTCTAATTGTGATCCTGCTCGAGTTTTAAGCTCAATCCTACCTATGATTTTGATCGCACCTCTAGAAATTTTCACTCTTCTAGAGGAATTTATTTCTCCATCCTAGATATATCTCAACCCTTTGGTTTAGTTTTGTGTGCATCCTAGTTAGTTAAATGAAGCAAGTAAGAAACCTACATGAGCAATTCATAAACTAATATCAATAAATTCAATAATCATTGATGACTGATTGTATGATAATGTAACAAGGAATGTAATCTCTATAATTGAGATTGAGATTAAATGTGATAATGTAATAAAAAATGTATGATTAAGATTGTGATTGAAATATACATTTGTGATATAATTGTTATGAGAATGATGCTATTGAATCCTTACAAGTTTTCATGAAACTTAAGATGTGACTGATGAAATGAGATAGGGGAAAAATGAATTGGATCTTGGATCTATACGTTTTGATATGATGAGTGAGATAAGGTTGGCTTAGAAGGACAAGGCTAGGATTGTGTGGGATAAGATAATGTTATTTTTTTTTAGCAATTGTTTAAGATAATATGCAGTTATGCACTAAATATAGAAACTAAACAAAAGAAAAAAAAAGATTTATAATCCTTTACTTGTCATAAAATAAATTGACATAACTGGGGCCTTTTTATATTTGTTGGAATATGTAGAAAAAAAAATATTACATCAATCGATTAATGGAAAATTGCAATTTTCATCAAAACTTTTCATACTACTTTATAAAATACTACAATTTATAAGCATATTGAATGTAACATGTAAAAAAAAATATTATAACTCAATAAACAAACGTTGCAACACAAGATTTAAAAAAATTACAAATTTATATGACAAAATGTAACATAACGTTTATGTTACGTTTAGTTAAATGGAATGGTCATTCCATATTATGTTTGACGGTTGAATCCGGTTAACCTAAGTCCAGAACCCCAAATTGTAGATTGTATATAAGAAAAGAGAGAGAGAGAGAGAGAGAGAGAGAGAGAGAGAGAGAGAGAGAGAGAGAGAGAGAGAGAGAAAATGGAGACACCAGAAGTTTTTAACATGGTTTGGCTAAAGTCAATTTGACCTTTACATCCATGACTTTTATTACTCTTTGCTGAGTGTTTTGTATTTAATGATTGATTGTATCATGTACAATGATTTCATCTCTTTTTATAATAATTGGAAGGTTATAGTTTGAATGTAAATCTATAACAGATAAGTATCATGACTTGATTAAGATTACATAATAGATAATAACGGGGTTCCCATAAAAATAGGAAGTTGAACAGATTTCCTTGGATTCTTGATTAGGGATACGTGCTTTGATCTATGAGTTGCACCTTGTTTTTAATGATATGAGGTTGCTACTTTGACCTGTGTTAATTGGCGACCTTAGCTTGTATTTGGCAACCTGATGTCTTGATCTAGCAACCTCAATCCTAGATAAGCTGAGGCCTTATCAGCTGAGTCTGTCCATTGGGATTTTACCAGCCCATTTGTGCAATTCCAAAAATATCCATAACATTTGCCCTTTAGCTTTCAGTGTGATTTGTGGATTGAGAGCTGTAGTTTACTAGTAAAAGCTATCAACTGTGATCTGTTATGTCGTCATTTTATCTGTGCCAAGTCATGCCATCATTATTGCATTTAATGCATACATTTTTTCATAGCGGTTAGTGCTGCAATGACAAAGCCTTGCTTTTGCTAGACTGTTAGATCGAGGGTAGTTGATCAGTTTCTTAATCTAACAGTGAGGCTAGTGAGGAAAAACCCTCCTTTCCCTCTCATTTGCTGCCTTTGAAAACCTGCACTTCTGTTTCTTGCTTTTTTCTTAAGCTCTTAGCCAGTCACCACCATTCTTCATGCTTTCTGCTTCACCAAGTATATAAAAGAAACTTTTGGATTTAGTTTTGCTAGAGATCGATCATGCTTGTTATACTTTTCTTGTCAATTTAGTAAGTTCTCTTATCATAACCTTAGATCTAAGCTTCTGCTTTTCATGAATGCTTTGCATTGTGGGTTTCTAATATCTGGTGGCTAGGTTCTATAGTGTGTGCTCATTAGTTGCTAGGAAATTTTTTCCTACTGATCGGTTCTATAGTGTGTTTATTTATGTGCATTTCATTGTTTTGTAAAAATTGGTGTGCCATCTATTTGATAAAATGCCTGCAGATCTTGAGGTCTTAGATCATTGAGTTTAGCCTTTTATTTGTCTCTTTGGTTTTAGTGTCCTAATAGGTTCATTGGTTGAGTCTATGTATCTAGTGGTCTGGGTCTTAGATATGGTGATATGAGGCATGTATGGCCTACTATATAAGATATTCCTTATTAGCTTTAGCTTTTAGGTATAGTCTGCTTTTAGTGACCTGATCATTCCTTCTTCTATATAGCTCGCAAGTCATAGAGGCCAAAGTCACAAGGTAGGGAGTGCTGACAATTTTGACTCTTCTGCCTGAAGTGAGGAGATGACACATTTTATGGATGAAGCAACCTTTAGGAGTGGTAAGGTCACTGAGAGGTTTGCTGCTCATCCTAATCCTACTGAGGGTTAACAGGTCATTGAGAGTTAGAGGTCTTTAGATCGCACGGTATTTAAGCACCACTCTTTGATCATCAAGCTCAACAAGCTTAGGGGCATAGTTGAAACATATTGTCTTTCCAAGGGTAGCTGCATTATGGCACCTTCCCTTAATGACCACGTAGCATATCTTCCTTCAGGATTTGTTGCTATTAGCACCTATCATCTCGCTGAGGGGCTTAAGTTCCTAGTCCATCCTTACTTTGTAGAGCTGTTGAATAAACTAAAACTCTCCCCTTTTCAACTCAACCTAAATTTGTATTCTTAGCTCACCTCCCTCGCCTTCTTATACCTTAGGAATAATCTCCTTTCTACTATAATAAGGTTTCTTCGCTATCTGTTTGGCATCAAGAGCAAGGTCTGAATGATGGGATTTACTTCCTGACAGCTTGTTAGATTGATTTCAAGGGGATCTTGCCATAAGGTGATGCCAAGGGCAAGTCTAATGTGGGGAACTATAAATCCCACTCGTTTTACATTTCATGCCTTTCTTTACATCATCTTTATAGTTTTGATTTCTTCCTTACTCTTGGTAAGCAAGTTGGGAATGTGCTAGCTTGCATGAATTTATGTTTTATTCTTTGTTTTTGACATTCTATTTCATTTTGCAAATGGAGCTGGCAAGGAGAAACCAACATTAGAGGCTGAAGAGGTTGAAGTGCTAGGCCAGTTTATTGTTGTGGATGATTTCAAGAACGATCTCAAATTTGATAAGGACCTTCTACATTCACACAAGCTTGCTTCGGCTTTACACATCAAGCTTATCAGAGACATCAGAGCTCACCAAACTAGGGAGCTTAATCTAACAAACTTTGAAGAGTACAAAAATTGAGACTCAACTTTTGAATGCCACGAACCCCTCGCTTTGCTTGGTCAGTTGTTGTTATGACTTTATCGGCTCTTGCTACTGCTATAGCCTTTACTACTACAAGTTAATATTTACCAGCCATAGTAGTAGTGTCCCTCCAAGTGCTAGCTCCCACCTTGCATCCTGAGGTGGTCGATGTGGTCACATCCCCATCCAATCCCCCTTTCAAAAAGTAAAGAGTAGACAAAGGAATGAGGGTTGTTATCACTATAGAAGAAGTGACACCTGAGGTCGAGACCGAAGAGCGACCTATTACTCTTAGCCTAAAAATGGGGGAGTATTTTGGCTTCCTCTAGGAAAATGCAGATTAGATCTTAGGGTCTTATGCTAGAATGTTAGAGTCGGAGGAGTGTTTGAGCAAGGGATTAATTTGCTATATAGCTCATTATGGCCTGCTGGTAAGTAAAGCATTTTTGCCTTGGATTTTGTGCCTCTTTGTAATCTAACTTATCCATTTGAGTTTTTAGAGTGTGTTATGGGTTGTAAAGTTGAGCGATGAGCTCCCAGCTTGGATGAGGAGAAAACAAAACTTGAAGGTAACCTGGCTGCTACGATCACTAAGGCGTTGGAGTTAAGGGAGAGAACTAGAGACATTGAGGTTGCTAGGAAAGAAGCTAAGGAAGCTTTATCTTGCAAGGCGGCAAACCACGAGGCTATCATGTTTAGCCTTACTTCAGGCCTCAATAAAGTGGTTGATGAATTGTCGAGAGTAAAGGCTGAACTAGATGTAGCAATGCAACGAGCTAAGGCTTTTGAGAAGAAATTTGAGGCAATCGGGAATGAAGTTGCTCTGGCAAAAAAGGGAGGTTGCTCAAGCTAAGGTAGAGACCATCATGTTGGTTATCAGAGCTAAAGAAGAAGTTATGTCCAAAGCTACCACTAGCTTCTTGTTCACCTTGTGAGGGGAGCATCTGGAGATGGATTTTTCCTTTTTTAGTGGGAATGTTCTTGAGGGCATTAGAGGCCTCAAGGAGTACATGAAGGTAGCTTCTCCTGATAGGGGTTCACAGTTAGCAGGTGGAGCTTTTCCTGCTCGGGACCTAATTCAAAGAGAGAGCAGCTTGTAAGTCATGGAAATTGGCAACGGTCAGACAATGGACAACTTATTCGCCTCAGATATGGACCCTCCTACCTAGGGCACAACTTCTAAGGGTCAATCTTCCTTATAGGCCATAACTTGTAGCAATGTAATTTTGAATTTTTAGATGTAAATCCTTAATGAACTTTTTCATAATATTCCTACTTTATTCATCTAAGTTTCCATAATTTTATGTTCAATAGGTTGCAGATGATAAGATGTTTGGTTGACATGAATGAAAACCTGTAAACCATAACTTAATAAACATTATTTAGAATGAATGCCCAGTAGGTCAATAGACCTTAGCTAGAAAATCATGACTTCATCATTGTTAAGATGAGTGCCTAGGTAGGTCACATAAGAGTTATGCCTCGACTAGCATAAGTCAAGTGCCCAGTAGAGTGAATCGGGTGCACAGTAGGTCACATCTAGCATGAGTGGGTTGCATGAATGTGATACCAAGTAGTAGGTCACATGAATGCAGTGTTGGGCAGGAGCCAACTAGTAAGTTGCATGAATGTGGTGTTAAGTAGTTGGTCATATATATGTGGTGCCAAGTAGTAAGTCGCAAGAATACGATGTCGAGTAGTAGGTCGTATGCATACGATGCCCAGGTTTTGTAATGATGTCAAGTTGAATGCCCCTTCCAAATTAGAAGGGTGAGTGCTCATTTCTGGATTAAAAGGGCAATAGCTCACTTTCAGTATAGTATTCTATTGAAAATTTATTCAGAAATTAGTAAATAGTCATAAAATTTAAAAACTTTGGTGTTTTTATTAATTTTTGAACAATATTATAGGATTAGATAAGCAAATTCAAATTCATTGATGATATGGGCGCAGATGTTCAACATTCCAACCTCGTGGCTCTCTACCAGAAATCACATTAACCTTTTTCCCTCTCATCCCTAGCTTGACTTCATTCTTGTAGTAGCATTGGACTATGTGCTAATCACCTTCCACACATCTAACTCCATTGGGGGTCAGGAATCTAATGGTAAGTATCTTGGTAGATGTGACCATGTCTAGGTCATTGATTGTAGGTTGCCTTAGGATTATATTATATGTTGAGGGACACTTGATGATCAAAAAGTCTGCCAAGACAGTTGCTTGGTGACCTGAATCTCCAAGAGTAATGGTAAGACTGATCTATCCCATTGGTACTATTGTGTCTCCTCTAAAGCTATAAAGGCACTCTGGGAAAAGCTTTAGTTGATTAGCACTCAAACCCATATGTTCAAAACATCCCTTGTACATGACATTCATCGAGCTACCTATATCGATCACAATTCTTCGTACCTCAGTGTTGCTAATTCTAGCTCGGATAACCAATGTGTCATTATGGGGAGAATGTACCCCTTGTGCATCTTTATCTATGAAGGTGATGCTATCTGAGGTCATCTTTACTTTCTTGGTAACACCCTCGAATTCACTATGTCCCATGAACAGGACGTGATTTGCTTTTCGCATGTAGCACCCATGCGACCTATTTGAGGGACCTACAATGTGAGGCCCATAGTGAATGGTAAATATAATTCTTACCGAGGGTGCCTCCTCTTACTCAGGAGTAAGTTGGTGCTGCTATTGTACCAATTGCTAATGCTGTCAAGGTCCCTGTTCTGCAAGTCACACTATAAAATCTCTTAAACGACCTCTCTCGATCAGATCCTCAATTGCATCCTTGAGTGCCTTGCATTCCAAAGTATTGTGCTTGAATTTATCATGATAAACGCAATACTTATCTTTGTTTCTAAACTTGTCAGGAGTCCTTAAGGGGTTAGGCTTTTCGAAATCCTTCTTATCCTTCTCTGTCACAAAAATCCTTTCCTAAGTATTTGATAAGACATTGTAGCTGTCATGACAACCTTTATGCTGAGATTGCTTATTCCTAGCCTTCTTTACGGCTTGATTTTCAGGGTCATTATCTTGACTCTCCTTGTTGGTCTTGGCATTGCTCATCTTTTTACTTTGGTTGGAGCTATTAGTCTCATCCTTGGACTTTTTAGGGCTAAAGGTTTCTTTCCACCTAATCTCTTTGGCAACTCATTCATAGAATTCACCCAGATCCCTTACCAGAGACTTATACATGTTCTCATATAGCTTCGTATCTTTTCAGAGTCCCGTTGAAATCATTGTTAAAATGATCTCATCTGAGGGATTCTCTATATTACTAGCCTCATGTTTAAACCAGGTAATGTAGTCTTTCAATGATTAGTTATTTCACTAAAAGACTGTCGCGAGCTGGCAAGGTGGTACGAGTTACTTTCTTAGTGCCTTGTATTGGTTAATGAATCTCCTTTGGTATTCTTTCCAAATTGTCAATGTTGCAAGCTTTGAGAATCTTGAATCATATTTGAGGTATGTCTCCTAGAGTGGTTGGGAAGACATGACACTTGACCAAAAGATTGGTCGTCTGAAGATCTATCTATATGTTGAATGCATCTATGTGGTCATATGGGTCACTATCCCCATTGTATTGTAAGATCGTGGGAACTTTAATCCCATAAGAGAGAGGCTCTTTCTCGATCTCCTTATTGAATGGAATCCTTGATGGTTTTGCTCAGTGCCAAACTTAGAAATTAAAAATTTTTCAAAACCCTAACTGATTTTTCTAAAAATCAAATCGAACAAAACATTCCGAATCTTATTGGTTTAGAGTATTTTAACATCATAAATTCTAAATTAGAAGTTCAACCAACCTATTTGGCCAAGATTAGCTGTAGATGAAGGCTCAAACTTGCACCACCAATTTGGTTCAAATGTCTCAATTCCACTGGTTGCTCACGCCAGAAAACCACTTACAATGGCCTCAAATCCTCACTCAGGTGCTAGCCCGATGAAGAGGATCAAGTTTCTAGCTTCTAAAGCCGAAATCAGACAAGATTTGAAACCCTAGCAGAGCTTGGGTCTTTCACTATTTTTCCCTTTTCTTCTCTGTGTCCAAAACGTAACTGAAGCCGACAAAATTGGCAAACCAAACGACATGTTGTTTAGCCATCAACCCGAAGCCAAAAAGCCATGTCATTTTGCTTCACAGAAAAATTATTTTTCAGTCCTTGTAATTTTAGTAAATTGCAGTTTGGTCCCTACAATTTTAACAAATTGTAGTTTAGTCCATGCATATCCAATATATCCAAATTGTGGTTTTAAAGACCATAACTCATTTTCCGTTCTACGTGTGACCCGATAGGCCCCTGAAATATTGGCAAAAATCCAAAATGCCCTTAAAACCATTTAAAGGCATACAAAATTAATCTAATTAATTTTAATTAATAATTAATTTCTTCAAATTAATCACTTATGGACTTTAAGCTATAAGCGGACTTTAGCAAGCCATTATAGCTACCTAAATTTTGATGTGAGTCATCAATGGTGACAAGCCTATCTATAGATGATCTCAATACATGATTGAATCCTTTCATTACCCATATCTGGATTAGTTAAAGGTATGGATAAATGTCAACCTTTATAACTAATCATGGTTTCTCAACTCTGTAAATTATTTAACTCAAAAGAATCCGAGCACTCAAATCCAATCTGAGTCTTGATTCAACCTTACGCAAGGATTTAATTAGCCAAACTAATTTGTTGAGTGACCTCGGATATCACTCTAAAAAGTGGTAATGAATCCTCTCTTGATTAGGCAATATCTAACTGCATTTTCAAAAATACCCAACTCAAGTCTTTATTGTTCCTCATGA
>JANHAO010005054.1:0-23229 GCA_026873985.1 Saraca asoca | reverse complement strand
AATAATAATAATAATAATAATAATAATTTAATGTTAGAACAATAATCCTATCTAAAGTTAATACTAATAACATCAATTTTTAATTCTACTAAAGTTGCACAAATTTTTTTTTTTAAAAATTCAATATTTTATTTCAAAGGAACAATATAAGTTTTAAAAAATAAATTATTCAAAGAAAAGTTTTTTTTTAATGTTATTGCAATGTTTCTTCTTCTATTTTAACCAATAAATTATATTTGAAATAATGATAATAATAATAATTGATTTCAATTAATTAATGATATGAAATTAATATTTAAAACGTAATGGGTTGTAAAACCCTCCTGGGACCGTCTGGTAAATGTCGACCTGAGACTAGGATTAGGACTGGTACTGTAATAACCCGACCTGACCCTAACCTGATAAAAAAGTAGCCCGACTTAGGAATGTCCCGACGTACAGTTTTTACTCGTTGGGTTAACCTGATAAAACCTGTTAACCCGTTTTGACAGGTCTACACACACGTAATCTAATAATGAAAAATATTGAGGATAATTAACAAATAATAATAATTATAAATAAATAATTAGGGAAGGATGAACCACCCTTTTTCTGATAATAATTATCTCCAATATTTGTGCCCTTTCTAAACAATAATTAAAAGATAACTAATTGGGGAAGAATTAACCTCTCCCTTGTAATAATAATCTTCAACCTTTATGTTCTTTCTAAAATATAATTAATAGATAACTAATTAGGGAATGATGAACCCTCTCTTTGATAATAGTTATTTTTAACATTTGTATCCTTTGTAAAAAAATGACGAAAAGATAAAATTAAGTGATAAATAGATAAAAAAAAAAGAAGAAGAATAAAAAAAGTTATAATCTAGTTCTTTATCTTTTTTAAAAAAGAAAAAAAAATAAAATCAATACTATTTTTGTCTTTTTTTTAAATGTATTTAAATGTAATCTAAAAATGCAAAATAAAGATGAAAGATAAATCTTAATGAAGTTTTCTTCTCTATCTCTTTATTATCAAAATTTCGTATGAATCTTTTTTTTTTATCAATAAGTGTAAAATAATGAAGATAAAAAATTTTAAAAGTAGTAAAAAAAATAAATAAAATTTTAAAAATATGAAAACAATGATAAATGATCAATCAAAAAGGAAAATAACAAGTTAAAAAAAATTAATCATAAATATCAAATGAAGGTAAAATTTGAATAATAGAAACATGGCATAAATGGAATTTAAATGATAGGAATTTAAAATGCGAATGTGATGCAACATGAATTTATATGAAAGGAATTCAAAATGCAAATGTAAAGCAATAGGAATTTAAAAATGCGAACGAGGCATAGCAAAAATTTAATGACAGAAATTTAAAATGCAAACGTGATGCAATAAAAATTTAAATGATTGAAATTTAAAATATGAACATAAAGTAGTAGGAATTTAAAATGAGAATGTGGTACAATAAAAATTTAAATGACAAAACTCCAAAAATGTGAACATGGCAGTTGAAATTAAAATTATATGAATTTAAAATATGAACATGATATAGGAGGAATATAAATGACAAAAATTTTAAAAATGCAATTGTAGTGTAGCAAGAATTTAAATAAGATGATTAAATTTAAAAGCAGTAGAAAAAAAATAATTGTAGTGGAAATGTAAAAGTGGGGGATTTAAATTGTAGTGATGAAAGTATATTGCAATTGAAAATTTAATTTTTAAATTGCACTAAAAAGGCATGGCATAATCTTGAGAGGTGAAATGACATCATCACAATTTTGAAAATGACTAGGATATTACTATGATTATTGCAATGACAATATAGCATCCTATATAGCGATTGGAAGTTGACATAGTCTTAGAAAATGATATGATATCACCATAACCATTAGCAATACTTTGCCATATTTTTGAAATGACAAAGCATTATCATTATCTTAAAAAAAAAATGCTAGGCATTATCACAACCATCGAAGGGCATCACTATACCCTTGAAAGCAATCATCAAGTGCATTAAAAATGTAAATGGAAATGTAAATTATAATTTAAAAAATGAGATAAACAAGCACACATAGATTCTTTAAAAGATAATAACTTATATTTGCAAATTTTTCAAAAATGCTAGGAACATTTAAAATCAAGTATTTGTAGAAATTTTGCCTAGCTTTATGTGAAAGTAAATTCAAAGTGCATATATGCATATTACAAGGCATTGCCATAATCATTGAAAGGCATCATCATACTCTTGAAAGCATTCATCAAGCGTGCTAAAAATACAAATGGAAATGTAAATTGCAATTTCAAACATGAGACAAATGTCCACACATAGATTCCTTAAAGGTAATAACTTATGTTTACAATTTTTTCTAAAAAATGCTGGGAGCATTTGAAATCAAGTAAATATAGAAAATTTATCCCAATTTTATGTGAAAGTGTCATTAAAAAAATGCAAGCACATATTAAAATCTAACAAATTTTTTGCTTTGCTTAAGGACAAATCTAAAAATGCCTTAATTCAAAATACATATGCATAGATTAAAATTTGAAAATTTTGTTGCATTGCTTGAATTTTGTAGCAAACAAATCCAAAATTACTTTATGGTCAAGCATTTAAAACACTTTGAGAAATTCATAAAAACTCATCCATATGATGCTATGCCTTTACTATTACTCAAAGTGGAGACTCTTATTTTTCAATCCCAAGGCATATCTCTCGGATTAATTATTCATTGTAATAAGAGATTTGGAAACCCTTTCATACTCAAATTTAGTGTTTGCCTTCTCAAAGTTAAAAATATTTTATTTGTCTTAACATGATTAACTAGTGGCTATGCATGAGACACAAGAAAAAACCAAGTGAACAAGATGCATTAGTAGGAAGTGTTGTGGGTATTATTTGTAACAACATAAACGGGTTGCTAAAAGCCCAATGGATAGACTCAGCTATCAAAGGCCTAGCTTATTTGGATTGAGGCCACTAGACCAAGACACCAGGTCACTAAATATGAACTAAGGTCACTAGTCAACATAGGTCAAAGTAGCAACCTTAAGTCATGAAAGCAAGGCCTAGCTCGCAACTTGCGGAAAGCATCCTCAACCATTGGTAAAGTCTGTCCAGTCTCCTATTCTGGCAAAAGTCTATTATTACTGTCTATCCTGATCTACTATGTAATTTTGATCAAGTCATGACACTTATCTGTTATAGATTTAAATTCAAAATGTAACCCTTAACCATTATAAAGGGGATGAAATCATTATACATGAGATATACAATCATCAATTATAAAACACTCAGGAAAGAGTAATAAAAGTTGTGGACGTAGAGCTCAAACTGACTTTAGTCAAACCACATTAAAAACTTCTAGTCTTTCTCTCTCTCTTTACATTCATTCTACAGCTTAGGGTTCAGAATTTGGGTTGACCAGATTTTATAGTTAACATTTTGGCACTAGAAGGAAGGCCCTAAATTGCATTCATTGTTATTTTCCAATGGCTAGAGGAAGAACCACCAGAAGTTCAGATATTGCAGTTGGCTAACCAAATGGTCATATGAAATATTAAGAGGGTCCAGTTCTCCATGCAAGCACTTCTACTATCCCCATCGGTGGTGTTACCGTTGACATGCCACCAGCAGCCTCACACTAACTTAATATCATTGATGGAATACAAGCATGGCATCATCATCATGAGACGCTAGAGAAAATAGTAGGAAAGTTGTCTAAGGTGATTAAGGCATTAACTTAGGCACAAGCCCAGGGCTTACAAGATTAGGTTAGGGCACTGCACAAAAAGAAGCTCTCCAACAATTACAGGAAGTAGCTCGAGAAGAGGGGTCAACTAGAGAAGAATGTCAGCATACTCATTTAGCTCGCTCTACCAACTCACAGCCAAGGTCAGAGGCCCATCGAGTTTGTGAGGAAGATAAAAGAGATCGTCAGTGATGTGAGGATTTGCATCAAGCTAAGGGCTCAAATAGGACTAATAGGAGACATGCCTTAGATCAAAACTCATTAGGCCACGAGTGGAAAAAAGCACAGGACTTCAAATTGCCACAGAAAGTGGAGCTGACCATCTCCTAGCCATCGGTCTGATACTTAAGATCACATGGTAGAAGAGCTACTTCAAAAGGTAAAGCAATTGAAACAACGCCCATGGACTCAGGACCAATGAGATCATTATGACGAGAGGATGCCATTCACTAGGGAGATTGAGAAAGAGCCTCTCCCACACAAGTTCAAAGTTCCCACTATCCTATTATACAATGGAGATAGTGATCTATATGACCACCTAGATACATTCAATTTATAGATGGATCTTCAGACGACCAATCCTTTAGTCAAGTGTCATGTTTTTCCAACCACTCTAAGGGACTTACCTCAAACATGGTCTAAGAATCTCAAAGCTTACAGCATTGACAATTAGGAACAATGCCAGAGGAGATTCATTAATTAGTACAAGGCATTGAGGAGGTAGCTCAGATCACCTTACCACCTTACAACACTCTTTCAGCGAAAGAACGAATCACTGAAGGACTACATTACTTGATTTAGACATAAGGTTAGTAACATAGAAAATCCCTTAGACGAGAGCATTTTAACAGCAATCACAGTGGGAGTCTGTAAAGATAAGAAGTTATATGAGAGCATATACAAATCTCCGATAAGGGACCTAGGAGAATTCTACGAACTAGTTGCCAAAGAGATCGGGTAGGAGGAAACCTATGGCCTTAAGTCCAAAGATAAGACAAACAACTCCAACTAAAGAAAAAAGAGGGACAATACCAGAAACAACAAGGAGGGTCAGGATGCGACCCTAAAAATTAGGTCACAAAAAAGGCTAGGAATGAGCGATATAAAGGTCACTTTGACAGCAACAACATCCTATTGGATACTCCAGAAAGGATCTTTGTGATGAAAAAAGATAGGGAGGATTTCAAGAAGTCCAACTCCTTAAAGACTCCCCACAAGTTTAGAAACACAGATAAGTACTATGCTTATCACCATGAAATCAAGCATAATACTTTAAAATGCAAGGCACTTGAAGATGCAATTGAGGACCTGATCAAAAGAGGTCATTTAAGAGATTACGTGGTGTGACTTATGGAGCAGTGACCTCAGTAGCATTAGTAACATGTATGACAGCACTGCCTATGGACTCTTGAGCAGGAGGAGGCACCCTTACTAAAAACTATAGTCACCATTCATGATAGGCCACACATTGCAGGTACCTCAAACAGGTCTCATGAACATTAAGTGTGAGAAATGAATTATGTCTTGATCATGAGACATAGTGGATCTAAAGGTCACACTAAAAAGGCAAGAGCAACCTCGGATAGTATCATCTTTACAGAGGAGGATGCATGAGGAATATATTTTCCCTATAATGATGCACTAATCATCCAAGCCAAAATCGACAATGTTGAGGTACAAAGGATTATGGTTGATACGGTCAACTTAGTGAATGTAATGTACAAGAGATGTTTTAAGCAGATTAGCTTGAGCACAGATCAACTAAAGCCTTCCCCAGAGCCCCTTTATGGCTTTACTAGAGATGCAATACTACTGGCGAAGCAAATTAGCCTCCCCATTACTCTCAGAGATTCGGGATGCCAAGCAACCATCTTAACAGATTTTCTAATCATCAATTGCTCCTCAACCTACAATGTGGTACTAAGGTGGCCTATAATGAATCACCTAAACAGGGTCACATCAACTAGGACATTTACAATTGGATTCCTGACCCTTAATGGAATTAGATATGTGTAAGGTGAGTAGCACATAGCCCAACGCTGCTACAAGGAAGCAGTTAAGCTGGAGGTGAGAGGGAAGAAGGTTAATATGGTTTCTAGTAGAGAAACACGAGCTACGAGCACAACAGGGGTTAGTCACAACCTTAATCCTTATGAGGTGGATGTAGACAGAGCAACATGTCCAATAGAGGAGCTCAAAGATGTATAGGTTAGTGAGGTAGATGTTGAAAGATACATCAAGCTAGGAAAAAACTTGTCTCTAGATATAAAAACCTAATTAGCCAAATTCCTTAAAGCAAACCTGGACATTTTCACTTGGAACCATAAGGATATGGTAGGAATTAATCCCAATTTCATGTCACATAAGCTCAATATTGACCCTCATCACAAGCTGATTCGTTAAAAAAGGAGGCCAACGATTGTTGAGTGATACCTCACTCTTAAGGAAGAGGTGGATAAGCTTTTGGCCAACAAGTTCATTCGAGAAGCTTACTACCTAACTTGGGTGGCCAATCCTGTACTCGTAAGAAAAAAGAATGGGAAATGGAGGACTTGCATTGATTTCACGGACTTCAACAAGGCATGTCCAAAGGATAACTTCCTCCTGTTGAGGGTTAATCAACTCATGGATGCAATTGTTGGTCACCTGCTTCTCAGCTTCATGGATGCCTATTCGGGGTATAATCAAATCCCCATAAACCCACAAGATAAGGAATATACCTCATTTATCACTGATTACCAGCTATATTGTTACAAGGTGATGCCCTTTAGACTGAAGAATGCAAAGGCAACCTACCAGTGGTTGGTCAATATAATGTTCAATGAGCAAATCAAGAAGACAATGGAGGTTTATATGGACGATATGCTAGTAAAGTCTGAACAAGCCATTAACCATGTTTGTGACCTAGGGGAAATGTTCCAAATTTTGAGAAGGTATCAAATGAAGTTAAATCCCCACAAGTGTGCATTTGGGGTGGCTTTGGGAAAGTTCCTTGGATTCTTAGTTAACAACAGGGGAATTGAGGTGAATCCAAAGAAAATCAGAGCATTTATTGATATGAGATCCTCTACTAGAATCAAGGATGTACAAAGCCTTAATGACCAAGTTATAGCACTCAGTAAATTCATCTCCAAAGTGACAGACAAATGCCATGTGCTAAAGAAGACAAAATAATTAGGGTGGATAGAATACTACGAGTTCGCTTTCCAACAATTGAAGTAATATATGGGCTGAGCTCTTCTTTTATCCAAATCAAAGGAAGGTGAGAAGCTCACTATTTACCTGGGGATATCTCAATAAGCTTTCACTGTAGGACTGGTATAGGAAGAAGGAGGAGCACAATTCCTGATCTATTATGTAAGCAAGAGGTTACTAGATGCTGAAACGAGGTACTTGCCAATGAAGAAACTTGCCTACTACCTCGTGGTTGCATTGAGGAAGCTACGACCTTATTTTCAAGCATATACCATAGAAGTGCTCATGCAGTTCCCACTAAAGCAGATCTTACAAAGGACTAATACCTCACGTTATTTGCTGAAGTGCACAATCGAGCTAGCCTAGTTCGACACTAAGTACAAGCCTGGCCAGCAATCAAGGGGCAAGCCTTAGCAAACTTCATTGCAAAGTTCACGGGGCCTGTAGAATGAGAAATAGAAGCTTTAGAGGCTCCATACTGGGAATTGTATATCGATGGGTCATCAAGCAAACAGAAGGCTAGGGCAGGGTTGCTTCTGATCAGCCCTGAGGGACACAAAATTCTTTGCATACTAAGATTTAGTTTTCAAGCCACAAATAACAAAGTTGAATATGAAGCATTATTAGTAGGGCTCTGTCTAGCAAAAGAGATGCAAGCCAAAAACCTAAGAATATTTAGTGATTCCCAAGTTATGGTTTACCATATGCAGGGTGAGTACCAGATAAGGGGCTCAAAGATAGCCATCTACCTTCAAAAGGTTCAGGAACTACTTAGATCTTTCTAGCAATATCAGATCAATCAGATCCTATGAGCTCAAAACACACATGTAGATGCATTAGATCACTTGGCATAACCAAAGATGCAATTTTTTTAGGAGTAATCTTGGTAAAGTTCCTTCCATCACCAAGCATGGAGCAAAAGGACATCGTAACATCAATTGTTATGGTGTAGAACTCATGGATGAGTCCAATCTTAGATTACTTACAAGACAGCAAATTGCTATAAGATTAGATAGAAGCTCGTCAATTACTACATCTATGATGACATGTTATATAAAAAGGGGTTCTCAACCCTACTCCTAAGGTGCATAGACAGTCACGACTGTGATACCATCCTAAAGGATATTCACATCAGTCATTGTGGGAACCATGTTAGGGGGTTGTCCTTAGCTCACAAGGCACTTCAATAGGGATTTTATTAGCCTACAATGAAACAGGACACTATCGACCTCATCAGGAAGTGCGACAAGAGTCAAAGATTCATCAAGGTCCCATGAGCTCTGCCAACCTATTTGCAATAAATGGTCAGTCCTTGGCCCTTCGTGATCTGAGGCATAGACCTGATTAGACCACTCCCGACAGGCTGCAGCAAGTGCAAACATGCAGTAGTTGCTATTGACTATTTCACTTAGTGGGTAAAGGTAAAGGAACTGGCACAAATATCTTTTGCAAAGATTGAAAAGTTTATATAGGCTAATATTATTTGTAGGCTTGGAGTCCCTCTATAGATCGTGCTAGATAACGAGACCCAATTCAATATCAAGTAGTTCTTTAAATTCTATAATGATCTTAAAATCATGAAAAAAAATTTAGCCATAGACCATCCTCAAGCCAATGGACAAGTCGAGGCTATCAACAAGATTATTAAACAGGTCTTGAAGAAGAGGATGGAAGCCAAGAAAGGAGCATGGGTAGATGAGCTGCAAAAGGTACTTTAGGCTTACAGAACCACAGCTCAAAGCACCATAAGAGAAATTCCTTTCTCAATGGTATATAAATCTAAAGCCATGATCCCGGTTAAACTTGAGGTAACTTCACAATGAAAAGCTACTTTCAATCTAGATGACAACAATTAGTTGCTCGCTGCAAACCTTAACCTCATAGAAAAGACAAAAGAAATAGCCCACCTCAGAGTCACAACCTATCAGCAACGGCTCGTGAGATATTACAATAGGAAGGTCTGAGTTTGGCACTACAAAACTGGAGAACTCGTGCTGCACCTTATCCTCCTCGGAGCTCGCAAGGCTAATGATGGGACACTGGGTCTGAACTGGGAAGGACAATACATAATCAAAGAAAATTTGGGGAATGGATTTTACCATCTAGCAGACATGAGCAGAGCTAAGTTCCCTCAAGTTTGGAACGCTGAACATCTACGCCTATATTATCAATAAGCTTGAGTTTGCTTATCTAAACTTATAATATTCTTTCTAGTTCTTATGGTTGCTTATTAACTTTTGAATGAATTTTCAATAGAGTACTATAACCAGAAGCGAGCTATCACCCTTCTAATTAAAAGCAAGCACTTCTAATCTGGAAGTGAGAACTTGTCCCTCTACTCTGAAAAAGGCATTCAACTTAACATACTTACAAAGACTTGGCACCACATGTGACTTACTATTTGACATTGCATGCAACCTACTCCTTGGCACCGTATGTGACCAACTATTCGACACCACATGTGACCTACTATTTGGCATCGTATGCGACCTATTATTCGGTACCATATATGACCTACTCTTTGGCATCGCATGTGACCAATTATTTGGCACCACATGTGACCTACTATTAAGCACCATATGCGACCTACTATTTAGCACCATATATGACCTACTCTTTGGCACCACATGTGACTAACTATTTGGCACCACCCACTATTTGGCACCACATGCAACTTACTCTTTGGCACCGCATGCAACCTATTCTTTGGCACAGTATGTGATCTACTCTTAGGCACCGTATACGACCTATTCTTTAGCATCACATATGGCTAACTATTCAGCACTACATGCGACCTACTATTTGGCACTGTATGCGACCTACTATTCAGCACTGCATATAACCTACTCTGTGGCACCATATATGACCCACTATTTAGCACTGCATATGACTTACTCTCTGGCACCACATGTGACCTAATATTTAGCACCGCATGTAACCTACTCTTTGGCATCGCATGAGACCTATTACTCGACATTAAATTTGTGCTACTCACTGAGCAACAATCTTGTTGTAGCATGACCTACCTAGGCACTTAACTCATGCACCATACTTTGATCAGATGAAAATACATTGAATCTATTCATCAAACTTGATGCAAGCTTGGACAAAACAAAAATATTACACAAAGTTCATTAAGACCTCATTCAACAGGGTGAATATGTTCAAAAGTACAGATAAAAAAAAAAGGCTACAGCCATCATGGCCTTAGAAGGCTAACTTTCAAAAACTAAATTCCTATACAGTAGGCCATACACACCTTAGATCATCACATCTAAGACTTAGATCATTGAAAATATAGGAAACTTATCCAATAAGCCCACTAGGTCACTAAACCCTAGAAAGCAGGAAACGAAGCACTGGATTTCTGAAAAGAAAGAAAGGGTTTTCTTCACCTTATATAGTTGGAATAGCTTGAAGAATTGATCAATTACCCTCAATCCAACAGTCTAGCGAAAAATAAGGCTCTGTCATTACTACACTGATGACTACAAAAAGGCACACGCATTCAATGTAGTAATAATGACACAGGTAGATGAAATGATGAAATAAAGAACAGCAACATGACTAATCATGATCTCTAGCTTTTACCAGCAAACTACAACTCCCAGTCCATAGACCTCATTGAGAGCTGGGGGCTAATGTTGTGGGTATTATTTGTAACTATATAAACAGGCTGATAAAAGCCCAATGGATAGACTTAGCTAACAAAGGCCCAACTCATTTAGATTGAGGCCACTAGACTAAGATATCAGGTCACTAAATATGAACCAAGGTCACTGGTTAACATAGGTCAAAGCAGCAACCTCAAGTTATGAAAGCAAGGCCTAGCTCGCAGCTCGTGAAAAGTTTCCTCAACCATCGATAAAGTCCGTCCAGTCTCCTATTCTGGCAAGAGTCTGTTATTGCTATTTATCCTGATCTACTATGTAATCCTAATCAAGTCATGATACTTATCTATTATAGATTTACATTCAAACAGTAACCTCCAACCATTATAAAAGGGGATGAAATCATTGTACATGAGATATACAATCATTAGATGCAAAATACTCAGGAAAGGGTAATAAAAGTCGTGGACGTAGAGGTCAAATTGACTTTAGTCGAATCACATCAAAAACTTCTGGTCTCTCTCTCTCTCTCTCTCTCTCTCTTTTTACATTCATTTTGAAACTTAGGGTTCAGAACTTGGGTTGACCGGATTTTACCATCAATAGAAAGAAATTTGAACTTTTAAAATTTTTTAAATAATTAATTTTTTAGTAATAAAATGCTAAATTGAATTCAAAGATCAAATAATGCAAAAAAAGAAAAATTTTGCCCCAGTTTCAAGGATAAAAAAGAACTATCAAACCTATGACATTAGATTGAGAAGATATCATAACAAAAGTTGCCCCAGTTTAACTTTATATTTACTTGTTGTTCTTTTGTATTCCTTGGGGAAATTTTTGAATGAAAATGTATGAAATGAAGTAAAAGATCAAGAAATGTGAAAATTTTTGCCAAGGTTTTAAGGTTTCGAAAGAAATATCAAACATATCACACTAAACTAACAAGAAGTCCTAACAACAAAATCACCCCAATTTTGTTGTATTTTTAGTACTCCCTTTGAAAAGCCTTACTGATATCAACAAGTATGTATTTTTTTGAGTTAGATTTTGCCCCAATTTTCATATATATATATATATATATATTTTTACAAAATTGTCCAATGTCTATTTCAAACAAAATCAACCTTCAAAGAGGTTTTTTAAAGTTTGTAATGTGCTCCTAGTAAAAAGGTATTAAAATGAAAGGATATAAGTCTCAAAACTCATTCTCTTAAAAAATCCATTGTCCAAATATTCTTTGTATCCATTTCTAAAAGCTTTTATGCAAACATTCATTTACCAGAAGTGGATACTTGAGGCATGTAACGTGGTCTAAGAAGGTATAATGTGGATTCAAGAAAGAATGGTTTCAAGGTTCAAAAATATTATATTGGACTTCAATAAGAATCTTGCATTTAATCTTTTGTGGTCTTTATCTTGATTTTTTTCATAAATCTTCCATTCATTTTTAACCCCTTCCTTGATTTGCACAATCCAATTATTTTTTATCTTTTTCTCTGGATATTCTTTTTTTTTACTTCCTTTTCTTGATTAGTACAATCCAATGAATTTTCTTTTTTTTTTTCTGTCTTTTTGAAATATTTTCATTGAATTATTCTTTGTCTTTTAACCATTCCCTACTCTCACTTTCTTTTCTTTTCTTTTTTTGCTTTGTTGAACTGCTTTTCTTTTTTACTTTGACCACTTCATTATGATTCTTATTGAGTTTGGGTGTAGCTTACATCAGGGCTATGAAGGATTTTTTTTTTTTTTTGCTTAAAGGAGTATGCAAGTGATAAATGTGTTTAGGTAACTAAAAGAAAATAATCCTCTTTTGATATTTGAATTTTTCCATAAAACATTTTGGAAAAACTTCCTACCCCAGAAATCAAGAATTTTTAATTGAAAGAAGTCAACACCTTTAAGCTTAAAGCGGGTGGCTAAGGGTTAAACTTCTTTGTGTTTGTATAAAGAAAGAAATACTTTATATTATTGGCAAAGCTTTGTTGATCAAACATATGCCATATTTCATCTTGAATTTTTATTTTTTGGACTTGATATTGTGTCATCCTTGGATTAGTAGTAATTCATGTGAAGTTTAGCATTGCAAAGGGAGTACCAATTTTTTTAATTTTTTTAAAAGTAAATAAAACAAGTAGAGACCACTAAGGAAGCACATTGAGAAAAAGAAAAGACAAATATGTATGGTATTTCATTAAAAAATGTTAAATAAGACAAGAAATTTTTTTATGAATTTTAGACTAACCAAATAGATATAATTCAAAAGATAAGCACTAAAAATTAAAATCACAGATTCAGAATATCTCATAAATGTTTTCTTGCATGTCATTATTGAAAAAATTAGATCACCGATAGACATTTAGCTAATTTGGACTTTAATTTGGCACTTGAACTTATGATCCCACATCAGCATTATCTTCATTGTAAAACATGGTAATTAAGTACCCCCAATCATTTTGCCATTAAAATCATAATTGGCATCAATATCATAAAACGAGATATGGCATTTGGAAAGGCCCATCCAAGAAGTATCATTCAATCTAAATTACAAAGACTAAACAATTCAGAGTATGATGTGAAAAATGACGTGTTTCAAAAGGCTCTTAAGAAAATCATGGCATTATACACACCAGAATATTGCCCTAAGTGTATAATGGTACGTAGTTTGTAATTTGCCAAAAAACTCACTCGATTTTATCACTAGTTGTGATTAAGTCAATGATTATTGACAAGTATTTCTAACTGTCATCTCAAAGTAATGTGCTTCCAAGATTTGGATGTAAGGCATGAACACTTAGGAATATCACATTATTGGTTGGACTTGAATTTCTAAATTTCTCCACTTTTGAACATACTCTCAAATTTAATCCTCACATTTTTGGAAGCTTTGCCTTTGTTCTTTAGTGGATCATCTAACTAGCTAGAAATATTTGATGATAGTCTTTGCAAAGTCTTTCCATTCATAGATGAAGAAATGGACTCATCAAACTTTCAAAAAAGAAAGCATGAGAAATTGCTTATCCTTTGACCAAATAGCCATCTCATTGTAATATAGCTTCAAGTGAACCCAAAGATATTTCCCACTACGCTTATCATCTTAAAATCTTCAAGAATTTTAACATTTAAAATGGCACATAAATCTTCTATATTCATTTGCTCAGATAATCATGAACCTCATATTGTTATTGCCTACTATACTAGGGAATGCTCTAACTCACTTATAAGATTTTTCTTTTAGTTTCTCCCTTCCTTGATTCTATTTTCCTTTTTCAACATGTGAATTTGAGGGATGCCTTAAACTAGTAAGTTACAATATGGATCATAAAGCTAGGCTTAAGCATTTGCACATTTTTAGCTTAACTTAGGAGATCTAGTTATATGACATGATAAGAGTGTAGATGACATGGTTGTGGTACATGGCAAAAGAAAGAAAATAAGCTACATTGTGATTCCAAATGTCCAAGAATATTGGTGGATCCAAAGAGATTTGTTGGAAAAAGGTTTGGCTTGGGACCTATGAGTAAGGAATTTAGTAACTAACTTGGAATTTATCTTTATTTCTTTTGTCACTTCATTAATTTGGTCACTTGTACTTCCATGGTCTCAATCACTACATCCTTAAATTCAACCAATTCAATCCTCAAATCTTGATTCTCTATCTAATCTTAATCCATTTGCTTCATGGCCATCATATTAACCTCTTAACTATTGATCTTATTGATTTTTTTTTATGCAAACCCAATTAGAAAATTTTGCTATGTAACAAACTTTTCAAATCCCAAAAATTTAGTCAAGAAACATAAGATATTTCAGTCACTGATGAAAGATTAATTTGTTTAATTTTTTTTTTTAAGTTCAACATATTTTACCTTCACTTTTAGACTTTCATATTCTATTTTGAAATCAAAGTAAAAAATTGTGACACTATGCAACCATAAAATTTAATTTTTCCTTCTTTTTTTTTTGTATTTTTAATGCTTTTTTTTTTCACAAGAAAAGAATTTTTGAAAACTTTTTCTCAAAAAAAAAAAGATAATTAGAAATTTGTCTAGTTTTAAGTGTCATGTTATTTTTTTTTTTTTGAAATTTTTCAAAAGTTCACATTTTTTTGCTAAAATCTTTAAATAGTTTGACAGATAAATTATTAATTAATAACTTGAAACAAAATGTAAGATAAAATTTAATTTTTTATTTTTATTTTTTTCTAAAATGCACCTAAATGATTAGTCAATAATTTACCTTAATTAAAAATGATTTGAAAAATATTATGATAAATGCAAATAATATACTATGAAAATCTAGGTAATTAATATGATACATTAAAACAAAAAGTTATTATGATGATCATGATACTATAAAAAATGATGTGAATGAAACTTAGAATGTATAAAAATGATATGTCATGAAAACTTGAGTAATTTGAATGATTCCATGAAACCATATATTATTATTATTATTGTTATTATTATTATTATTATTATTTATTTTTTTGCTAAAATATACAATGGCCAACATCAAGAATTTATATTGATTAAAAAAAAATGATATGAATAAAAACTATGATATACACAAATGATATGTTATGAAAACCCTGATTAAAATGATGCATTAAAACTATACATGATTATGATGATTATGCTAACAATATGCTATGAAAAATTATGTGAAAAAAAACTCGAATTTATGTAAATAATATGCTATGAAAACTTGAATAATTAGATTGATGCATTGAAATAGCATGTTATTATGATAGTTATGCTAATGATATGCTATAAACAATGATGTGAATAAAATCTAAAATGGATTTAAATGATAGTTTTTGAAAATTGGAATGATATCTTGAAACTATACATGGTTATATTAACGAAAATTATGATGTATGTAAATGATATGTTATGTGAATCCAAGTTGGGATAATTATGCTAAAATCTAAATTTAAAAATAAATAAAAAACTGAGTATGTGATTGTAAAGGTGGGGTGTGTATGTGTAGGTCTTGTGATATAGAAGAAAAAATGAAGGTGATATATGAAAATTATAATGCATACATGGTATGAAGATAAATATATCAAAATAACAAAATAATGATATATATATATATATATATATGTACACACACACACACATCGTAGGTTTCCATGACTTATCTATTAATGAATAGTTTTCAAAGTGGTTATATATATCCTTTAGTAGAACAAATTACCCTTACACTAAAAGTATAGGGATCCCACTTTTACAACCATAAATGGAAAGAAGAATAAACAACTTTTCTTACATTATCCTTATGAAATGAGTTATAGTTTGAGCCAAAACCTTTACGAAAATGATCGAGGATATCCTCCCTTGATGCCTTACTATGTGAATCTACTAGCCTATGGTTGTGGAAAAACCTAAGTATAGAGCCAAAAAGTATGTGAGATCTAGTGTAAGTGTACTATGTGCAGGGGAAATATACCAACTTTCATAGATGTATCCAAGCAAGCCCACAATAATAGTAATATGAAAAATTAAAATAAAAAAATATAAAATTGAAAATTAAATAAAGCATGTGAGAAATATTTATATACAATAATATACTACAATGTGAGGAATTAATAAGATATATTGGGCTATAATATACTACTTGATTATTTTTTTTTTGCTTGAATCTCTAACCATCCTCGGTGGAGTCATCATATTATTACAACATGTTTGGAGGAAGCACAACATGAATAACGATTATTTTAATATACAAAATAGGAGTTGTCACTTATTTTTTTATGGAAAATAAGAAACAAAAAATGGATAAAATAGGTCTTATTAACCAAAGAAGCTTATTCAGAAATCAAATTATGTATGAGAAAGGTGTTAGCACCTACAACACTCATTAAATAAAATAATTAAAAAGAAAATAATTATTCAATAGATTATGCCCAAAAATATTTTATTAATCTATAAAATATATAATGCCAATATTTAAAAAATAAAATAAAATAAAATAAAATTTTTAAATATCTTAATGGTATTCACTTGCTAATCTATCAAAAGTAGAGAGAAAAATAGACTCATTAAATAACTAGAGCCATTATTGTAGGATTTGAGAGAATGTACTTTTAAAAAAAATTATTAAATAAATAAATAATATTTACAAAAATGAGCTTGACATGTGAATATTGATATCTTTTCTTCAATAAAATAATAAATGAAAGAAATAAAAAGCTTGCAATTTAATGTAAGGTAATATTGATATGTAACCATGAACAAGACAGAAAACTTAAGGTAATATTGATATGTAACCATGAACAAGACAGAAAACTTAAAATAAGAAAGACAAAAATGAAATAAGGTGGGATAACTAACTTATAAAATGAATAATGATATAAAGTATGACAATAATATGAAAAAAAAAAATCATCCTTGAGTATTTCCATTGGCAATTTGGTGATCAATTCTTCCTTTAAGGTGGGCAAAAAATTAGCCACATCTAGATGTGTTTTATCTTTTAGGCCATTGGTGAAATCATGTTGAACAAAATTTGTTTCAATATTCTTTCCTTTGAATTTCAACAATTATTAATAAAGTTCAACAAAATGTTTTGACTAACAATATGTATGTGACCAATGGCCTTTCATGCCACATCGATAGCAAACATTCTCTATATACTTTTTGTTTATTCCACCCTTTTCCTTTTCCTTGTATCACTTCATTTTTTGCCCATTTCTGGTGATAAAAAATATTTGTGTTATTGTGATTAATTTGGCCACCATGATATGAAATTGGATTTTCTTACATCCTTGTCCATAGCTATGACCATGATCATAATTAAATAATATCACATTCACTTCAAGGAATGGAGTAAAACCAGTGTGACAGGATTCATGATTTTTCATTAACAGTTCGTTATTTTGTTTAGCTATAAGGAGACATGAAATTAGTTTAGAGTATTTCTTGAAGCCTTTTTCAAGCTACTAATGCTACAAGAGCACATTAGAGGCATGAAAAGTGGACAATGTTTTTTCTAATATATTAGCATCAATAATGTTTTCTCTACATAATTTCAATATAGAACTGATTTTAAAAATTATTGAGTTATATTCACTAACAAATTTAAAACCCAATAATTGTAGATGCATCAAATCATAATGAGCTTTTAGAAGGATCACAGTTTTCTAGTGGTCATATCTCTCTTTCAAATTTTTTCAAAGATTAACTAGATCTTCTACTATGAGATATTCCATTTTTAATCCTTCATGGAGGTGGTGGCAAAGGAAATCATAGATTTTGCCTTATCTTGATTGGATACTTCATTTGTTTCTTTGATTGTAACTCTAGGACCCTTAGCACTAAATGAATCTCAACATCTAATATCCATGGTACATATTTCTTGCCAATAATATCAAGGATTTCAAGCTTAATTAAGTTTTGTAAGATTTGACATGGTAAAAACTATAAAATAGAATACAACTATTAGTTAAAAAAAAAAGAAAAAATTAATAACAATGATATTGAAGAGCATATAATATATCGTTTTAGTTATAAATTTGTTTTAAAAACTTTTTGGATGCACAAGTTTCATATGGCTGGTGAAGAGCATACTAAGTTATATGAGATAAAACTAAAAAAGAAAACAAATACTAAAGCATAAAAAAATTGTACTAAATGAATATATAAATATTGATAGGTAGTTGATAAAATATATATTCCAATTATAAGATTTTAAGAGAAGTAGTACCCATTCTAAAAAAAAATTTACTTGAAGAATTGAACATTTGATTTTTGAGATAATGATGAAAATTGGATGATACCAAGGCTTAAACAGGTTAAAGACTTATGCTGATAATGTCATATAAAATAATGGTTAAGAGAATAACTTAGAGAAGAGAAACAATGAAAGAACAAGAGAACAATTCCATTTCCCTTTTGAAATGTGTCTAACAACAATGACACGGCCTCAATTTATAGGCATACATAGAAGATGGGGGAATGAATTTTCATAAAAGGGTGTAATGAATACATGTACACATATTAAAGAAATGTTCTTTCATAAAAAGTGTATTGGAAAGTTCATGAATATAGATACATGGGAGAGTTCAATGGATATTTGTACATGAATTTGCATAATTTCATAACAATTTAAATATAATCATGTATATAATTTATTTGTCACAACTCGACTCTAGAGGCTATGACTAGCATATGACCTAAGAACAAAAGGATAATACTAGCTATTCTAACCTTTAAACTATAACTAGTTTATGTCTTATTATAAAACTTGTTCAAAAGCTTTTCAAGAAAATAATAAGCATAAACATGGCTACAACATGTGCTAACTATTTGAACTCAGACCTTCTCATTTTTCATAACTCATAAATTTGTTCAACATCAATCAAACATCATATCTTTCACAACTTTTCAAATGCTTTTCCCTATTATAGTAGAAGCGAGAGATCCTGCCTATGGTGTATGGAGCACATCTAGAGTCAATTTTTATATGTACAAACATTAACAAAATAAAAGCTCACACAAACAAGGTGTAAAGCTCACCATGACATGACACTCCTCAACTACAGTGCCAAAGATAATGGACTTGAAACTGGTCCTGAATCTGGAAAGGGTTTCTAAAGAAAAATAGGAGTGAGTCATAAAACTAAGTGGATAGGTAACATGCATTCCAATAGAATTGGGACAAACGAAGGCACGAGCTTTTCATCAAAACCATATTCAATTTTAAAACTAAGTTATCACAAAAAATAGTGTAAGTAAATAACTTCAAGGAAAGAGAAAATAAGATAACAATAAGCATTTATAAGTCTAAGAGCATACATGATAAGTCCAACAAATATTTATTCAAAATATAGTGAACCTTTCTCGAGAGGTTCCAAGCTAGAACCAACTATCGAGCATGTAGCTCGCTTAAGTAAACTAATCAATTGGGCAAGCACATGACTCACCTAAACTTGCTGTCACCTTTTATGACCTTCATACTAGGTGCTAAGCACTACTTTCCTCAGTGTGACCCTTTCTACCTTTAACTTCTACCTAGTACACCAAACTAATACTATTCTAACTAGGTGTCCACCTATAAAATAATTTATAAAACAAGAAGAATAAGGAAAAGTATTTTCATAAAGTATAACTTTAACATTCTTATGTAGCCAAAATTCAATCACGTCTTAACTGGTCTTTATTCATTCAATATCAAATCATTCATTCACTTTTTCTAATGCTTATGGTATCATTTTACCATATCTAAAAATTGTTGATCAAAATCATCTAGCAAATACTTCAAGAAATATCTTTTAATTCATTATAATATTTTCTTTCTCAACATGGCTAAACAAGATGCTGAACATGTTTATCCCAAAGATACATAAGTTTCTTCTAATATAGGAAAATCACAAAATCCATTCTCAAGTTCATTTCATAGTCATTGGAAAGAAAATAGAATTCAATAACTAGGATATCAATATCATTAGAAGGGTCGGAAAGCTTGAAAGAAACTTGTGAAATGCACATTATCTACTCACTATTACTATCGGCACAAAAGGGCTATACTCTTCCTTATCCTACTTTGAGTTTAGCTTGTAGGTGGAGTTTTTGAATGACCCACAAGCATTAAATCAATCACAATTTATAAATTAAATTGTAGGGAAACTAGTTCTAATAACAATCTCATCCTATCCTAAAATTCCCAATTTACACTCTAAGCCGTCATGCAAGAAAATTGAAATTATTGCTATTCATTAGCTAACCTAACTTGTAAACTACTAATTAGGTCTTGGGATTATCTTATAAAATGAGAAGAACAAAGATTCTCCAAAGATTTTAGGCTAGGGTTTCCCACTCAACCATTTTCAAGAGTTTTCTCCAAGTACACCTCAAATTCTATGGCTTTCTGGCAAGATTCATGCTAAAATGAGAGAAAATACCAAGAAGTTTTGAAGAAATTTGACAGAAATTAAGAGACTTTGATATGGTATGAAAGGAATGAGGAGAGGAAAAGAAATAGCTATGAAGGGTTTAATGTTTTTTAAAGAGAAATGAGGTAAATGAGTATTTATAGCAGTTGGGCTTGCTCAATTTTTGCCCAGACGATTTGAATCACTATCATGACCATGGGTTAAAAATCTGATCTTGCGATTCAAATTGCAATTAGAATCATGAAAACATAGTTTAGCATTTTATGATTTGAGTCATAGAAATCAATTCAAATTGCCATTAGAATCGCAAGATTTTGCAAACTTTCTATTAGTAGTCTGGATCTTGTGATCTAAATAGCATAAATGCTATCAGAATTGTAGGGTGCCTTGTTGCCAAAAGACAATTACACCTTATGCCCTATTACCAGAAGACTATTGCACCTTATTTCCATTTGTCCTCATTTACTCTCTATTTACTTAAGACATAAATGTCCTCATTTGTCTTTAGTTTATATTTTATTCTTTATTTTCTTGAGATATAAATATAAATAAGAAAATATCTCTCATTGGATTCAAATAAAATATAAAAAAAATGAAAACTCCAAAGGACAAAAATTCAGTTTTGGAGCTCTAGTTTAAAATGGAAAATTTTGGAAAAAAAATATTATTTTCCACCTTCTCAAAAAGCCATTTAAAGATCTTTATAAATTCTCTAAAAATCATTTTTAGAGTAAACAACACCAAAGCAATCAAAACTCAAGATTTTTTCTCTTCAATAAATATATATTTCATATAGCCCCCTAATAAATGCTCAGACTTAGAAAAATTTTAGGACTCATAACTCAACTAACCTAGAAAAAGGTTCAAAGGGTTAAAATCAAAGAAGATATCATGGTTATGATCAAATGTATGTCATGCAAGAATGATTAAGATTTACCAAGCTAATCCTAAGCTCATGCTAGACTCAGCTATTCATATTCTATGCTATGATTTATGTAAACTACACTATAACAGTAAGGCCATTACATTCTTCCCCTTTAAGGAAATTCATCCTCGAATTTACCAAAACAAAGTGCTAACCTTTCTCCTGGAACAACTGTGGATACCTAGCATACATGGTCTCCTCGAATTCCCTAGTCACTTCCTCTCTACCATGATTCTGCCATAACACCTTCACTAAAGCTATCTACTTGGAATGGAGTTTCTTGACTTGCATATCCAAAATGGTTACCAACTCATATGCCAAGTCTTTGTCTAGTTGAATTATCTGTGGTTGAATCATATGAGAGGGATTCGACAAATAGTTTCTAAGCATGGAAAGGTGAGACATTGGGTGCACGCTCATAAGTTTGAGAATAAGTAAGTTACCATTCTAACTCGCTCAAGAATTTCAAAAGGGCTAATCTACCTTAGGCTATGTTTTCCCTTCCTTCTAAACCTCATCACACTTTTCATTAGAGACACCCAAAGGAACACATCTTCGCCAATGGCAAATTCTAAATCCCAATGTCATTGATCTATATAGGCTTTTTGCCTACTCTAAGCTGCTAACAATTGCTTTCTTATTAAATGGGTCATATCTATTGATTCTTACACCAACTTTGGCCCTAAGAGTTTAGCTTCACCAACTTCAAACAAACCAATTGGAGATCTGTAATGCCTCCCATACAAGGCTTTGAAAGGAGCCATTTGAATACTTGCTTGATAACTATTGTTATAGGTGAACTCAATTAAGGGTAAATAATGATCCTAACTCTCTCCAAAGTGTAGAACACATGCTCAAAACGTATCCTCTAAAGTTTGAATAGTCCTCTCTAGCTAACCATTAGTTTAGGGATGGAAAGCTATACTAAGGTCCTCTTGGGTTCCCAAAGCCTCTTGGAAAGCCTTCAAGAATCGAGCTATAAACTGTGGTCTATGGTCTAAAATGATGGATATGGGCACTTCATGGAGTCTGACAATCTCATCAATATAAATCTACGCATACTGTGTGAACCTATATGTAGTCTTTACTGGAAGAAAGTGCATTGACTTAGTGAATCTATTAACTATCACTCAAACAGAGTCAAATCCTTTAATTATTCTAGGCAGTCCAATCACAATGTCCATCGTGATCGTTTCCCACTTCCACTCAAGTACCTCAATATTTTGATGCAAGCCCACTAGCCTTTAGTGTTCCACTTTCACTTGTTGGCAAACTAAACATCGAGAAACAAGGTCTGCTACGTCCTTCTTCAAACCATCCTATCAATACAATTGCTTCAAATCTTGGTACATCTTAGCTAATCTTGGGTGAATGGTATAAGTTAAATGGTGAGCTTCTTCCAAGACAAGTTTTCTTAACTTTTCTACACTAGGCACACATAACTAATCTTAGTACCAAAGAATTCCTCTAGTATCAACCTTAAAGTCACTCCACTTCCCACCTTTCACCTCTTCTATGACTTTTTGTAACCAAGGGTCTTCAACCTGAGCAACCTTGATGCATTGTAGAAGAGAAGATCAAAGTTAGATATAAGCTAACAACAACCCAGGGTCTTTAATTGCAAGTTGTACTTTAACCCCTCTAGCTCATGAAGTTTTCTAACCAAAGGTCTTCTCACTATGGCAATGTAAGCTAAACTGCCCATGGACTTTCTACTCAATGCATCTGTAACCACATTAGCCTTGCTAGGATGATACAAGATCATGTAATTATAGTCTTTTAATAATTCCATCTATCTTCATTGCTTGAGGTTAAGATCCTTTTGCTCAAATATGTACTTAAGGCTTTTGTGGT
>JANHAO010005053.1:0-23191 GCA_026873985.1 Saraca asoca | reverse complement strand
TTAAATTTATCTTTAATTCTCTTTTAGAGCTTGGAGTCCTATATACACTACTACAAACATACTACAGAAATACAATTTACATGTTGATTATTTTACACATATTATGTCAGTTTAGAGATTAATGTCTACCTAAATGACGTTGTAAATTAGAACAATCTATATCAATTTTTTAACTAATGTGTAAAATAAGAAACAATATCAATTTTTAATATATAAACAATGTCTTTTTATTTGAAAATTTTTTTATATGTCAATTTTTTTTAAAAAAAAATTGACCTTTTTTGTCCTACTAAAAATGTCAATTTTTATCATAAACTAGCGTATTTTCTTGACCATTAAAGACATTATTCTATAAAAAAAAATTGATGTCATTTCTCAACTATTGAAGATATCAGTTTTCTATAAGAACCAATGTCTTTAGTGGACAAAAAGACGTCCGTTTTGTATAAAAACTAACATATTTTCCTTAAAAAAAATACTACTATTAGCTACATTTTTACAACAACTTGCTAGTTAGCTATATTTTTTTTTATAGAAATCTACTGCTATTTACATTACAGAAACAACCATCTAACCAAAATCTACAATCACTTAACACAATCTCAATTTCAACAATTTCAAACATTTTATTGGATTGACAAAAAAATTCAAGGCATTACAAAACTAATTAAAATCAAAGCATGCCAAATTAACAAATCTATACATAATAATAATTTACTTACTTTCTGAGTAAATTCCCTCAATTGTTCTTCTCCTTTATTTAAGTCTTCAAGATCCATTATTTGGGAAAAAAATGATAATTTGTATTACATATTGGTGGAAGCATTTAGATATGTTTTTATTACTTCTATAAATACCACAATAACCACACCAAATAAAACAACCATTTTTTTCAATAAATAAATAAATATATGTGGTAGTAAATAACTTGATGGAATTAATAAAAATTCTTTGTATCCTTTGAAAGGGTTATAAGCGTTAATAGAAAAAAGAAGCCAATAAGAATATAACAAGGAGAAATACATACCAAGCTTTGAAACATCTTTTCGAAGTGTAGTAACAACATCTGCATGACAACAGAGAAATGCATAAATAGTTATCAAGAGTCATTTAGAATGACAATATTATTATAGTTTATTGTATTTGAAATTTTAAGCAAGTGAGTGAAATAAACACATAATCAAGTATAAATATCTAAACTAAAAATTATATAGCTAGCTACTTACATATAAAATAAACATATGATATATCAAGTATAAGCATTTGAACTACAAATTATATAGTTGCGTACATAATCAATTACCTTCAGTTTTTCCTAATTTTTTTATGGGAGAATCTTCAACCCATATCCCTTCACCATGGTCATCTCACATGTAGAACTCCTCCAGGTTGCCTTTATCATTCACTAAAGGTAATACTGAAGAGAAAGGAGGGGTCTGCTTAATATCATTACTTATGTCTTCTTCATCCCCATTACCAGTAATCTATTTCTTCCTTTGAAGAACCATAGACAACTTCTTATCAACTAGATCCGTGATATAAAAAACTTGTTTTGCTTGGGATGCCATTATAAATGGTACCCCTTATGACCCTCCCTATTAAAATCCACCAACATGAACTCTAACTCATCGACACTGATGCTGCTGTTATTCTCAACCCATTTAATCAAAACATGGTCACCTTGAATTTGATATAGTCAAGCTCCCATATGTTTTCAATGACCCTGTAATGTGACATATTCATGTATACATGATTTTTATCATTGGAACTAGAAACATGCATTGATTGAGCCACCAAAGTAACTCCACTATTTTGCATAGTGCTCCTATCATCCTATCCCTTTGTGTAGAAAGAATACCTATTGATGTCATATTCATGATAAAATATGACCTCCATGTGAGGCTCATGAGCTAACCATCTTGTATTTTTAGAAACACCATTTGGTGTTTGTGCTAATCGAAAGCAAACTTGATTATGGAACTAAGTGATGAAGAAGCGATAGTGTTTAGTTTGTACCCATTATTCATTCTTTTCACGATTCTGCTTTCTTGTAAGGGTCATATGCTCGTCCAAGTAAAGCCCTACTTTTTCACTATTATGCAAGACATACATGTGTGCTAGCACCCACATTTCATGATTGATGCTCACCACTTCGGTCCCCAGTGTACCTTTACCTGTAATTCTTCCCTTGTGAGAACTCTGATAGCTTTTACATTTGATAAGTATTTACTACAAAACACAACAACCTCTTCAGCTATGTAGCCTTCAACAATACATCCTTCAAGTCAATGTCGATTCCTCACATACCTTTTTAGGATTTTCATATATCACTCAAATGGGTACATCCACCTTAAATAATCAGTCTATGAAGTTTTATCTTTTTCATCAAATGAACAACTAGATGTACCATGATGTCAAAAAAGGAAGGTCGAAAACACATCTCAAATTTACACAATGTAACAACAACTTCCCTTTACAAGTTATCCAATTTCTTAGTGTCAATGACTTTATTACATATTACGTGCATTGAAGAAAAAATAAAGTCTAGTAATGATATGTCTCACATGTTTAGGTAATATTGAATGGATAGCCATCGGTAATAGTTATTGTATAAAAGCATGACAATTATGAGACTTCAAATAGGCTAATTTCAAATCTTTCATTGAAACAAGGGCTTTTGATATTTGAAGAATACCCTTATGGTAGCTTAATACCATGTAGAAACTCACAAAAACTTGTTTTCTCTTTTCTAGACATAGTATGACAAACTAGAGGCAAATACATATGTTGACCCTTTATCTTTGGTGTTAATTCCTTTTGTATTGCTATTATAGTCTGATTTTGGCTCCATCCTTAGTCTTACCCGGTATGTTCAAAAGCGTTCTAATGAGACTATCATAAATATTTTTCTCCATATGCATCACATCAAGACTATGTCTCACAAACATGATTTGCCAATATGGAAGATCAAAGAATATAGACCTTATTTTTCACAAAGTCTTGTCACTTACAAGTGTATAGGTTTCAAAAAACAATATCAGTATTTTTCACCTGTTCATAAACCTAGTCCCCAATTAATGGCATTGGAGCTTTTCGCTCCTTTTGTGACCCATTGAAAGCCTTTCTTTGTCTATGATAATTGTGGGATTGGGGAAGAAATCTCCGGTGAGTGGAATACACTGTCTTTTTTCCATACTTAAGTTGACAAGAAGATGTATCATTCTCACAAATAAGACATGTTTTATGTCCTTTGACATTGTATCCAGACAAGTTTCCATAATTTGGGAAGTCATTTATTGTGCAAAATAGCAAAACATGCAACTGAAAAGACTCTTGACGATATGTGTTAGCCATTGACATTCAAGTCTTCAATAAGCAGTGCCAAAAAGACATCTATATCACTTCCTAGTTGTTTGGGGCTCGAATCATCAATGACAACATTATATATTTGTGTTTCATACATAACCAAGGAGGTAGATTGTAAATCTCTAGTAGAATATGCCATGTGCTATGTTTGGTGCTTAGGTTACCATGAGGATTCATTCCATCTATATAAAGCCCAAGACTAAGGTTTCTTGCTTTACTACCAAATTTAGGGAATAATGAATCAAGTGTTTTCCATTGAGGAGAATTAACTAGATGTCTAAGTTTATCATCAAAAATCATTGAGCCCTCATGCCATATTAAATTCTTAGCATCTCTTGCATTAGCAAACATGCATTTAAATGTTAGTGTTATTGGAAGATACCATAACACCTTAGTCGAAGCTCCTTCATTTTTTACAACATTATTCTTTTTTAATTTGTAACTTGATGCCCAACATTTTGGACACTCAAGTAAACTTTTGTATTCCTTTCAATACAATATACAATCATTAGGTCAAGCATGTATTTTTCTATATTTCATACCCATCAGGCACAAGATTTTCTTGGCCTCGTAAGTGCGATCCGGAAGTTCATTACCTTTTGCAAGAATATCTTTTAACACTTCAAGTAAAGTCATGAAACTCTTGTCATCCTACTTATTCCTTACTTTCAAGTTGAATAATCTCAGCACATCAAATAATCATATAAATTTAGTACAACCTGGATATAAAGGCTTTTATGCATCACTTAACATGCTTTCAACGATATGCGGCCATTCAATAAAATTATCTTTATTAACATCATGCACCATATTCTCTAATCGATCATCCAATCCCATATCAATTTCATCATTTTGGTACCCTCCTTGTCTTAATAACTGCTAGACAATTCACTTTCACCATACCATATCCATCGCATATACCCTTTATCAATGCCATGAATAATTAAATGATCTTTTACTTTTTCATTCTTTTAACACAGTAGCATCTTACACAAGGATACCTAATCAACTCATTAATAGTTGTAGCATGTTGATTAACAATAAATCTAACAAACTCTTTAACCCCATTTGCATATTCTTTACTCAACCAATCAATAGGCATCCACCTATGACCCATGACTATCCAATTTAAATTTCAATAAATACACAAGTTAAAAAATAATTTTGGATGAATTTAATTTGAAAATCCTTGAATTATGGAAATATTTCAATTTGTTCTAAATTTCAACAATTACACAAGTCAATCAATTATGGATAGCCTTGAATTATTCAAAAAAAATCCTAAATTAATATTTCAATGTGTCCGTGCAATCATAATAGGCATTTTAAACTATGATTTGCAATCATGATCATAGCCATAGGGCAACTACCTAAAAGATTTTGAATTCAGGTGATTTTGGTCACAATTTAAACTATCTTTCACGATCATGATTGCAAGATTTTGAAAAGTGCTAGAAAGTTTTTACTTTAGGTCAATTCAATCCAAAATTAGAAAACAACTAAGGCACATAATTAAATATAATATGCACATAATTCATCTTATCCATACACCATCAATCATTAGTAAATTTTAAAAACAAAAGCAATTGTTACCTAGAAATACAGAGAGAACCAGATGAAAAAGAACTGTTCAAACCACTGAGAGAGGGAAAGTGAGAGTGCATTCAAATTGTCGAAGATGGAGGGAAGAGAGCTATGATTTCAAACCAACAAGAGAGTGGGACTAATAATCAGTTTTGTAAAAACTTTTTATAAATGACAAACTTTCGACATCAATTTTTTAGTAAGAATGAATATCTTAATTTTCATTTACACGCGTATTTTTTGCCACCACATCTCATTTATTTTGAATTGTTTTTGTCATTTTATTTTTTAAATAATATATTACAATTTTCACAAATAAATTACTCAAAGACTAATTATTTCTAAATTATTTTATCCATCAAATAATGCTTAAATTTTTAAAATATTTTGTTTATTTAATAGTATTAAATTCTTGAAATATTTTGTAGTCTTAATAAAACAGAATTATTTGATAGGAATAGAAAAATTAATGATTAGGGGATAATTTTTTTAAAAAAAATAGACATCTTTAATATTATATTTATTTAAAATGTGTGAAGACTTTATATATCAATTTTAGTTAAAAAATTGACATCGTTTCTCTTAACTAACTCGTATTTTTTTTTTTAAAAAAAGTAAGTATTTCTAATATTATAGCTGATTAAAATGTGTGGATATTTTAGATGTTAAAATATCATTTCTCTTAACTCATATTAAAAAAAAAGATATCTAATATTATATCTAATTAAAATGTGTGGAAATTTTATATGTCAATTTTTGTCAAAAATTAACATTATTTTTCTCAACTTGTCTGTTTTTTTTAAAAAAAGAATAAAAATGTAATATTATAAGTAATAATTTTCATTTTAGATATCAGTTAATATATTGAAACTAATGTGTAAAGTATTAAAGACATTGGTTATTATTAAAAAAAATTGACATTGTTTCTCTTAACTCATCTTTTAAAAAAAAGAAAAAGAAAAAAAAGAGACATACAATACACTACAAACCTTCAATACATTTAAAAAAAAATCAATTACATTATAAAACATATACTTTGTTACAATTATTCAATAGAATATTGTAGGTCAAACTCAGCCTATTGGTCTTGTATATAGTTAATTTCAACTTGAGTATAAGGATTGGTCTCTCTAAGTTATTACAAAAGTCAAAAAATAGGTTGTCATTTTTTTACAACGATAGAATCATTTTTTGTAAAACAAATATACATAATAGTGACTGTTAAATATAGATATGAATTGCAAATACATATAGCAAATCACATATCCATATATCACAAAACAACACTATATTTTTGTAACAAAAATCTCAATAGATCCAAATCAAAGTATTAGGTCTTAATAGTGAAATATTTCATTACCTCATATGGATCGTGTTCTTCCTTCATTTGAGTGATTATGTCACTCATATACTTCTATCATGACCTAAATTCTTGGTTATGACTGACGTGAATATCAATCCTTTATTTATATTCACCAGCCTTAATATGTTCATATTACTTGTTACTATTCATACTTATTTCACCATTATTAGTTATGTTTACTCAATTCCAATTTGTTACTTTGAGATACTGAAGGCTTATGGTATAAAAGTGGCAAAACTCGGAATATGAACGTATTTCATAATTTACAATGTCTTGCCCAACAGGCACATGCTGAGTTAAACATTGTTCACAAGTTTACTACAAGTTTATCAAAAGACTATCTAATACTCACCTAGTTTAGAAATCACTTCCATAACACCATATGTCCTTTCCAAGGAAGGTAATCAAAAGTTAGATTAACCTATGTCTTATCATGAGTTCAAAAGCATAGGTTAATATAACTAAGCCTTATGGCCTTTCTATTTACCAATTTTCAAAAAGACAAAAGATAGCAAAATATATGGTTTGATGGTAGACCACTAAAGGTTAAACCATCCTAAGACTATCATAAGAAGGACATTTGGTGGCTCCATGGGTATGATCTCCACCTCGTGAAGCACTCCACAACCTACTAAATTCAAAATGACAATGCAATGGACTCTAATTTCATAGACTCCTAGCAGACTCGTAATAGTGGTGGAGAAGGTGTCGGACGTGATTTTCATTAGATCACTATTCATGCTTACTTTGCTAAAGGAGGATTAATTGCAATGTCTTGATTTTCTGAAAATAAATAATCCATAGAAGAGTAAGTCTAAGACTCAATGAGATAATTCATAGCAAACTTAGGAATTTATCTAACAATGACCACACATATATACATCAACATCATATCCATGTAATTATTTCTTATACTCAATCTCATACACGCGTCATTAAATTTCAAGGACACACCTTTGAGTGGTTTCTTACCACATTGTACATAGTATGTTATAGAGTTCTCAAGGCTTTAGACTGCCATTCTTATTCATTATGTTATTCAATATCATTATATCACATTTTAATATTTCACAAAATGATATACAAGTAAAAGCAAAATGCATGAAAGTAATAAATCTCCTTATTATTTTGATCTAACCTTATCCTGCACAATCCTAGCGTTGTCCCTCAAAGCCAGCCTTATCCCACTCATCATATCAAAATGTGTAGATCTAGGATCCAGACATCCCATCAATCATATTTCTAATCTCATGATAGTTATTCAAGCTGTCAATGATAATATACTCGTAATAGTTATATCACATAAGACACATTTCCATCATAATCTTATTATCATCATCCCTCATATACCATATACCATCCCATATCTCATGGAAAATTATCAACTTTAAATAATATCATTCACAACAACTGTATCACAACATTCTCATTCAATCATGATTTCAACCATACATTCCTTGTTCCTTTACCATATTGGTAACTAGGATCTTTACAATAATATCAATGCATAGACAATTATTGGGTTTAGTCATATTGGCTAATAAGTTACTCATTTAGGTTTTCTTAATTATTATTCTTGACTTATTAGAGTCCATATGAAATTAAATCAAAGGAAGAGATAGTGTCTTAGGAGGAAGTGGAATTGGGTTAAAAAAATATAAGAATTTCTGGTGGTGCAATTAGAATCATGAGCATGATCAATAAATAAATCTGAATAGAATCGAGGAATTCTAGTATGAAAGGTCTAATTTGACCTGAGGAAATCAAATTGTAAGTCTACTCGGCAAAAGTTCAAAATTTTAGGGAAGTCCAAATTCATACATGACCACGATTAAGATCATAATTGAGAAAACTGAATTATGAAAGGTTGATTGGAATTGTAAGAAAAACAACTAAAAATTTAGTTTAAATCTTAAGGCTTAAAGCCACGATATTGTTCTGTAGTTGCGAGCATGATCGCGGGTTCAAGGCAAAAATGACGATTCAGATTGTAATTTTTGGAAAATGAAAGCCAGCAGAAAAATAAAGAAAAACACATACAAACTTACACCAAGTCATAGGGATTTAATGCAACCTGTTTTAGGAACCTAAACAAGCACAAAACTTAACTTTTCCACTAAGAAACTAATCATTATAACAATAAGCCCATTCATATTCAAACATTTTCGTACCATTTCAAATACCCATTTCTTTCAACATACACTAACATTCAATAAGCCACAATAATATAATCACACCATAATTCATAAGAAAGGTAAGAATCACTTACCTTGACAACTGAAAACAAGTAAATTAAACAAATTTAACAAGGAGGTCTAACACTCTTCAAGAACAAAAAGAACAGCATATTAGGGCCTGTTTAGAAATATTTTCAGGTGTTTTTGTTTTATTATTTTTTAAAAATAGTTTTAAAAACTGTTTTTTTAGAACAAAAAAATAAAAAATTTGTTTGGATGTAAATTTTGAAAACAAGTGTTTACTTTATTTTTGAAGATGAAAAAAATACATTTAATATTATTTACAACTTTACCATTAATGAAAACAAGTATTCTTCTTATTTTTGAAAAAAAATCTAAAAATAGTTCTACACAAAAATAAGGAAAACATCATTTTAGTGTTTCCTAAAAATTATTTTTTCAGTTACACTTTTACAAAACAGTTTTTGAAAATAACTTAACAAATAGATTTTTTTTGTTTTTGTAGAACAAAAAAATAAAAAAACTATTTTTGAAAAAAAAAAATTGCCAAACAAGGCCTTAGCTTCTTAAGTTTTTTAAGGATTTCCCTCATCAACTAATCATATACTATTAGATTATAGTTCCATTGCATAGAAAAAAGCTAAATGTAACATATTTGCATTTTAAAAACACTAGAAAATCAAATGGGTTTATGGGTTAAATAGTGACATGAATAGTAACTTTGAACTTCAAAAATTCATATATCCATTTATATTTAGTGAATCAATACAATTTTGATATCAAATAGAAGAGGGAGAAAAGAGGATTCAATAATAAAAGTTTAAGAAAATAACATGAAGAAGTAAATCACTTGCTTGAAGAGAGAGAGTGAATGTAGAGAGAGAAATCTAAACTTGAGGAAGAAGTAGGATGCATGGGTAGCAACTAGGAGAAGCCAAGGAAAAAGATGAGGAAGCCAGCTAGTAAGGGGAAAAATGGGAAAGAAAGAAGTCAATCCTTAACTTTGACTTCAAGTGGAATAATTCTTCCTTAAATACTTTTTCTTATTTCCTCCATTTTGAGCCTAAAATTAACATACTCGTTGATCGTCGGTGGCTATGAAAGTTTACCACAAATTAATTAAATTAATTATCTTTGTAACAACTATAATTTTACCTTTACTGGTTACCCGTAGCCTTAGTTTCGATCTTTTCAAAATTTTTTAGAAATTAAATCCCTGAAATCATGAATTTAATTTTTTCTAGACATCTATAATGGAAACTTTGGTTATCTGAAAATTCTTAAAATTAATATAATCTATTTCGAGTATATCCAAACTCCTCATAGCCCAAAATTATAATTTTAAAATTCTTAAAAATTTCAAATTCACTTTTTTGGATTTTTCCAAACAGTCATTTTATTATCGAAATTAACTTTAGAAAATTTGGGGTATTACAAGTCTCCCCCTTAAAAGAATTCTTCCTTGAATTCTAGACAGTGATGGTAATTTATCTAGAATGAAGTAATAATTGCAATTAATACTATATACTAAGTAATTATTATATTAATCTCTTATTGAATAATCAAAGGTATTTTTCTCGCATATTAGCTTCTAATTCCCACGTGGCCTCTCGTTCATCATGTCGTCCCTACTTCACCTTAACCATCGAAACTTCTCTGGATCTTAGCTTTCAGATTTATTAATCAAGAATAGTTGTCGATTACTCCTCGTAGGTCAATTGGGTATCCAATTGAACTAGTTCTTCCTTAATGATATGAGATTCATCTAGAACATATTTCCTCAACATGGAAACATGGGATATTGGGTGGATTCCTTGCATTTTGGATGGCAATTCTAGTTGATACACCACAGCTCCCATGCTTTTGGAAATTCAAAATGACCTAATATATATCAACTCTAATTTTTCCTTTTTACCAGATCGCATGACTATTTTCATAGGGGCTACTTGGAGAAACACTTGATTGTCAACCCTGAACTCTATTTCTCTTTTTCTTTTATTCAAATATGATTTTTATTGGTCTTGAGCCACCTTCATGTGATCATAGATCAACTGTACCTTTTTCATGGCATTTGCTATAAGGTCTGGCCTTAACAACCTTGTTTCACTGGTGTCAGACTAATCAATTGGAGACTTACATCTCCTTCCATACAATGCTTCAAATAGTGTCATTTGAATACTAGCTTGGTAACTGTTATTGTAGGCAAATTAAATAAGTGACAAATATTTTTCCCAACTTCCCTCAAACTCCATTATGCATGCTCGAAGCATGTCCTCCATAATCTAGATCATTCACTCGATGGTCCATCAGTCTACGGATGAAAAGTAGTACTAAACCACAATTAAGTACCCAATGCTTACTGGAATGATTGACAAAAATGAAAAGTAAACTAAGTACCATGATCTGAGATAATCATCTATGCATACTTTACAAATGAACCATTTGATCAAGATAAATATATGCATATTGAGCAGTTGAATAGGTCATTTTGATAGACAAGAAATGGGTGATTTAGTTGATGACTCAAATTGAATCATAACCTTTTGACAACTTTGCCAAACTAGCTAGGAAGGCCATCATAATACTATCCTATTTCCATTCTAGAATCTTAATAGATTAATGTAACCCTGCTAGATGTTGATGTTCTGCCTTCACTTTTTGACATGTAAGGCATCTAGTTACATATTTAGGCACATCTTGCTTCATTCCTTCCCACCAGAACACCTCTTTCAAGATGTGATACATTTTAGACACTTCTAGGTGCATTGTATATAAGGAGTTATGAGCTTGATGCAACAAATCATCATAAAAACTTGAAGGAACCCATAATCATCCTTTATTTTTAAGCACACCTACATCATCGACTATAGATTTTGAGTCTAGCTCTGCTTCCACCTTTTGTATAAGAATCACATATTATGGGTCCTATTTTTGAGCTTCTTTGACATGGTTGATCATTATTGATTGTACCATCATGTGGGCCAAAATTAAGGTCTGATCTAGAACTTCTAATTGCATGCCCAACTTCTCCAGTTTTGGGTAAAACATATTAATTTTTCTTCTTTAAAAAAAAGATAAGCTAAACCACCTATCAATTTATGACTTATGCATCTGTTGCCATGTTTGCCTTTCCAGGATGATACAGTATCAAACATTCATAATCTTTTACCAATTTTATCCATCTCTACTATTGAAGATTAAGACCTTTTTGTTTAAAAATACATTTCATACTTTTGTGATCAGTGTAAATTTCACACGTTTCTCCATATAGGTAATGCCTCCATATTGTTAATGGAAAAATTACAACTGCCATTTCTAGATCACGATGCATAAGTGATGACTCTTCCATTTTGCATCAATGCACATCCCAATCTAATTTGGGAAGCATCATAATACACTGTATAGCCATTTGGTCCAGAAGGCAAAGCTAACATCAGGGTCATCATCAAGCATCTCTTTAGCTTTTGGAAGCTTTATTCACAAATAGTCCAGTCAAATCATACCCTTTTTTGAGTAAGCTTAGTCAATGATGCTTAAATCTTGGAAAAATCTCTGACAAACTTCCCGTAATATCCGACTAACCCCAAGAAACTTCCAATTTTTGTAACCATCATAGGTTTAGGCTAATTCTTTACAACTATTACTTTTTGAAGATTAACTTGTATCCCTTCTTGTGACACTATGTGACCAAGAAATTTGACACTAGTCACCCAAAACTCACATTCAGATAATTTTGCATAAAGCTTATGCTCTCGTAGAGTTTACAACACTATCCTTAAGTGTTGGTCATGCTCCCCCTCACTTTAGAATATACCATGATATCATTGATAAATATAACCACGAATTTATCTAAAAATGGCTTGAAAATTTTATTCATTAGGGTCATAAAAGTTGTGGGATGTTCATTAAACCAAATGACATTACAAGAAACTCGTAGTGTCCAACGTGTATGAAAAGCAATTTTAAGCATATCTTCCTTACGAATCTTCAACTGGTGATAACCTGATGTTAAATATATTTTTGAGAAATATCTTGCTCCTTGCAATTGATCAAATAAATCATTGATACAAGGGAAAGGATATTTGTTCTTGAGAGTGACCTTATTCAACTAACACTAATCAATACACAATCGTAATGATTCGCCTTTTTTTTCTCAAAGAGTACAGATGCTCTCCACAGTAAAACACTTGGACAAATAAAGCCCTTATTGATTAACTCTTATAACTGAGTTTTCAGCTTTTTCAATTCCATTGGTGCCATATTATATGGAGGAATGGGGATAAGTTCTATGCTAGGTACAAGATCAATTGCAAACTTGATTTCCCTATTCGGTGGTAATTTGGGTAACTCATCAGGAAACATAGTGAGGAATTCTTGTAACATAGGAACCTCGCTTGGATTCGAAACAACTCAATCTAGGTTTTGTACCACCAATAAATAAGCTATACTCCCCTTGTTCAACAACTTGCAAGCTTGCACATTTGAAATCAAACCAGCAATTTTGGCTACTCGTTCTCCTTGAAAGACTATAAGAGAAGATTCATCCACATGAAAGGTCACTGTCTTATCGAAACAGTTCATGCACGTATGGTGTTGAGACAACCAATCCATACCTAGGATTACATCATAATCAACCATCTCTAATACAACTAGATTCACAGACACCTACTTATCTCCTATTGTTATAACACATTTCCTGAACAAACGGTTAGCTAGATAACTTTTACCAACCATGGTCATCACTTCTAACGGTGATTCCATTAGTTCACCAGATTCATCTAATAAGTCAACAAATTTCTTTATGATAAAAGAATGAGTAGCTCCATGGTAAAACAATACCAGAGCTTAGGAATCATATATTTTTAAGATGCCTGAGACTACAGCATTTGATGCTTAGGCCTCCTACCTAGTAAGATTGTTTACCCTTGTCATGGCTTCATTAGGGTTTCTCCCTTGATTACTCTTCCTATTGTTCTTACTAGACACAGTTGATGCTCTTACTAAAGCTATAGACAATGTCATTGGCTAGTTTTGAGGTCTAGCTTGATAATTCACACCATATTTAGATGCACTAATGCTTATAGGACATTCCCTCACTCTATAACCTAGTTGACTGGACTAAAAACACCCAGTAAAATCCTTTACATAAGATCTATAAAGACTTGTGATACAATTCTTACATCATGGCGTGTTAGCATTAAAGTTCCCTTAACTCTGAGATGTACTCGTTCCCTAGAATGGAACAGAAGCAGTTAAACCTGATTGTCCTCCTACATTCCTTCCTACAAGAGGATTCTATGACCATGGTGGTCTAGTAGAGTTTCCTTTCCACCCATTTATGGTGTTCCATGAGTTAGGTTTAATCTTTCACTTGGCACAGTATTAGTTCCCTCAATTTGGGCTCTTTCTTACTACCAAATGACATTTCCCTTTTGTGATGCTCTTTAGACCTTAGTTCAACCTGCAAGGTTTGATTCATAGCTTGCTAATACATCATGTTCAAATTAACTTTGACACAATCAAAATAATGGTCATAAAGTCCTTTTACAAATCTTTCTACCTTTATAACCTCATTAGGAATTAAATGAGTAGCATATCGAGAGGGTTGAGTGAATTAAGCATTATACTCATTTACGGTTAGGTTCTCTTATCTCAGATTTTCAAACTTCTGGGCATTCACTTGCCAGACACTAGAAGGAAGAAATCTATCAATAAAAGCCCAAGTCAATGGCTCCATATCAGTAGTTCGACCCTAATAGCTCTAAAATACTAGTAATGTGCCAAATCATCGAACTAATACCCTACCAATTCTATTAGTAAGGGTTCAAGACACTACAGCATCCTACCATATATTTCAATATGATCCAGGAATTGGTATAGATCCATAGAAGAATCGGTTTTGGCATATTAAGGTGGCTTCAGCTTCAAAAACTCATGAACAATTCTTAACCTATTCTCTTACTTATTTCTAGCAGGAAAGGTCTGATCTCTTTCATTTCACCTATTTCTATCAGGCTCTCTATTCTAGCCTTGATTCTAATTTTGTGTTAATGCATGTACTAGGAGATTCATAGCCTACTGAACTAAGTTTTTCACCTATCAAGGGACTTCAGTATTATCGTCAACTTTACAGCATGGACTATTTTGTCTGATAGACAAGCCTCCTTTACTAGACTCATATTCTCAGCCTTCTTGCCTTTTATTTCTTACCATAATCTACATTATAAAATTGATCAAATTCTTAAGACATACAAAAGGTTCTAATTCAACTATGCTAATATGAACACATATTTCACCAAGTCAATGGGAATGGTATTAGCAATATGTGCTCCCAGGTGCATATGTGCTATTGGTACTATTCCTATTAACACTTGATGAAACCGCCACCACTATATGACTCTCTACAACTCTACATGCAGGCATATACTCACAAGGTTAACCTAAACCATTGCTCTAATACCAAACATGTCATGACCCAAATTCTTGGTAATAACTAGCATGAATATCAATCCTTTATTGATAGTCACCAGCCTTAATATGTTCCCATTACCTGTTACTAGTCATACTTATTTCACCATTACTAATCATGTTTACTCAATTCTAATTTGTTACTTTGAGATATTAAAGGCCTATGATATAAAAGTGGCACAACTCAGAATATGAGTGTATTTCGTAATTTACAACGACATTGCCAATAGGCACATGCCAAGTTAAACATTATTCATAAGTTTATTATAAGTTTATCAAAATACTATCTAACTCTCACCTTGCCTATAAGTCAGTTCCATAACACCCTATGTCCTTCCCAAGGCAAGGCAATCAAAAGTTAGATTAACCTATGTCTTATCATGAGTCCAAAACCATAGGTTAATATAACTGCATAGGTTAATATAACTAAGTCTTGTGGCCTTTCTATTTATCAATTTTCAAAAAGACAAAAGATAGTAAAATATATGGTTTGGTGGTAGACCACTGAGGGTCAAACCATTCTAAGGCCATCATAAAAAGGACATTTGGTGGTTCTATGGGTATCCACCTCGTGAAGCACTTCACAACCTACTAAATTCAAAATGACAATGTAATGGACTCTAATTTCATAGACTCCTAGTGGACACATAATAGTGGTGGAAAAGGTGTCAGACATGATTTTCATTAGATCACTGTTCATGTCTACTTTTCTGAAAGAGGATTAATTGTAATGTCTTGAGCTTTTAAAAAAAAAATCTACAAAAGAGTAAGTTTAGGGCTCAGTGAGATAATTCATACCAAACTTGGGAATTTATCCAATAAAGACCACATATACATCAATATGATATCCAAGTAATTATTTCTCATACTCAATCTCATACACATGTCATTAAATTTCAGAGACTCGCCTATTAGTGGTTTCTTATCACATTGTACATAGTATGTTATACTGAATCAGAGTTCTCAAAGCTTTAGGCTACCATTCTTATTCATTACATTATTCAATATCATTATATCATATTTCAATATTTCATAAAATGATAGAGGTTAAAGCAAAATGCATAAAAGTAATAAATCTCCTTGTTACTCTGATCCAACCTTATCCTGCACAATTCCAGCCTTGTCTTTCCAAGCCAGACTTATCCCACTCATCATATTAAAATGCACAGATCTGAGATCCAGTTTATTTTTCCCTTTTACATCCTATCAATCATATTTCAAGTCTTAAGAAAGCTATTCAAGTTGTCAATGATAATATACTCATAATAGTTATATCACATAAGACACATTTCCATCATAATCTCATTATCACCATTCCTCATATAGCATATGGCATATACCATCCCATATCTCATAGGAAATTATCAACTTTAAATAATATCATTCACAACAACTGTATCATGACATTGTCATTCAATCATGATTTCAGTCATACATTCCTTATTTCTTTACCATATTAGTAACTAGGATCTCTATAATAATATTAATGCATAGATAATTATCTGGCTTAGTCATATTGGCTTACTAGTTACTCATTTAGATTTTCTTAATCATTATTCTTGACTTCTTAGAATCCATATGAAATTAAATCAAAGGAATATATAGTGTCTTAGGAGGAAGTGGAATTGGGTTAAAAATATGAGAATTTCTAGTGGTGAGATCAGAATTATGAGCATGATCAATGAAGAAATCTGAGTTGAATCGAGGAATTCCAATATGAAATGTCCAATTTAACTTCAGGAAATCTAGTTCAAATTGGCAAGTCTACTCGCCAAAAATTCAAAACATTTAGGAAGTCCAAATTCATCATAATCAAGATTATGATCAGAATTAAGAAACCAAAATTATGAAAGGCCGATTTGAATCATAAGAAAAACAACTAAAATTTTGATCTCAAGGCTTAAAGCCATAATATTATTCTGTAGTTGCGAGCACGATTGTGGGTTCAATGCAAACATGATGATTTGAGTCATGATTTCTAGAAAATGAAAGTCCATAGAAAAATAAGGGAAAATGTATACAAACTTACACCAAGGGATAGGAATTTAACGCAACACATTTTGAGAACCTAAACAAGTACAAAACTCAACTTTTCCACCAAGAAACTAACCATTACAACAACAAGCCGTTCATATTCAAACATTTTTGTACCATTTAAAATATCAATTTCCTTTAACATATACTAACATTCAATAAGCCACAATCATATAATCATACCATAATTCATAGGAAAGGTAAGAATCACTCAGCTTGATAACTAGAAATAAGTAAATCAAAGAAATCTTACAAGGAGCTCCAACACTCTTTAAGACCAAAAAGAAGAGCATATTTGCTTTTTAAATTTTTTAAGGATTTCCCTCATCAACTAATCATAGTCCATAAGAAAGGTAAGAATTGCTCAGCTTGACAACTGGAAACAAGTAAATCAAACAAATTTTATAAGGAGCTCTAACACTCTTCAAGAATAAAAAGAAGAGCATATTTTCCTCTTAAATTTTTCAAGGATTTCCCTCATTAACTAATCATTTACTATGAGATTATGGTTCCATTATATAGAAACAAGCTAAATATTACATATTCAAGTTCTAAAAACTGCAAAAAATCAAACAGGTTTATGGGTTAAATAGTGATATGAATAGTGATAGTGAACTTCAAAAATTCATATCTTTATTTATACTTAGTGAATCAAAATGATTTTGACATTAGATTGAAGAAGAAGAAGGGAGGATTTAAAAATAAAAATTTTAAAAAAAACATGAAGAAGTAATAGACTTACTTGAAGAGAGCGACTGAATATAGAGAAAGAAATCCAAACTTGAGGAAAAAGTAGGCTGCACGGGTAGCCACCGTGAGAAGCCAAAGAAAAATAAATGGAAGCTAGCTAGTGAGGGGAAAAATAGAAAAGAAAGAAGTCAATCCTTAACTCTAACTTCAAATGGAATAATTCTTCCTTTAACACATTTTTTCCTATTTCCTTCACTTAGAACTCAAAATTAACGTATTAATCGATCACTAGCGGCCATGAAATTCGACCATAAATTGGTTAAATTAATTACCATTATAACGACTATAATTTTACCCTTACTAGGTACCCATAGCCCTAGTTTGGATCTTTTTGAATTTTTCTAGAAATTAAATTCCAAAAAAATGAATTTAATTTTTTCCGGGCATCTATAATGGAAACTTCGATTATTTGAAAATAATTAAAAATCACATAATGTATTCCGAGTATATCTAAACTCCTTGTAGCCCAAAATTACAATTTTGAATTTCTCAAAATTTTAAATTCATCTTTTCAGATTTTTATAAAAAGTCATTTTATTGTTGAAATTAACTTTAGAAAATTTGAGATATTACAACTTCATTATAAGTATCCATACTTTATATTTCCTTATGTTAAGAGGAAAAGAGAGAAGATATTATGAAGCCATGCTCAACAAAAAGCCAAGCATATGTATTTGTGTTGAAGATATATACATGAAATAGAGTCCTAATAGGTCTATAATTTATTGACCTATTTAAATTTTTTACTTATCCTACATAGGCTTATCACTTATCTAATCATAGGCTTATCACTTTAACTAATCTATTCGCTAACACTCCCCCTCAAACTGGAGCATAGATATCAAACATGCCCAACTTGTTACAAATATCATTAACCCATTTTTCTAGAAGTGCTTTAGTAAATAAGTTAGTAAGTTGATCCGCAATTCTAATATGCCTAAGATCAATTACTCCTTCTTAGAGTTTCTATCTAACAAAATGACAATTAACCTCTATATGCTTTATTCACTCATGAAAAATTGGATTTGTAGTAATATGAGTGGCAGCCCGATTATCACACCATAACTGCATAGCTCCAAAGGACTTAATCCCAAGTTAATGAAGAAGGTAAGAAATCCACACAAGTTCAAATGTAACAAAAGTTATAGCCCGATATTCAAATTTTGCACTTAACCGAGACACAACAGCTTGTTTCTTACTTTTCCAGGACCCAAGATTTCCTTCGAAAAATACACAATATCTTGAAGTAGATCTTCAGTCTATAGGACATCCTGCCAAGTCTGAATCAAAAAAGCCTTCTTCTCTATAATGGCCATGATTTTTGTATAAGATTCTACGCTCATTTGCCTTCTTCAAATATTTTAATATGTGAATACTTGCCTTCCAATGAGAGGCTCTTGGAGAATTCATGTAATGATTTACTACACTAAATAAGAAAGAAATGCCAAGCTTGGTGATAATAAGATAGTTCAATTTTCCCACTAATTGTCTATATCATTGTGGGTCTTCTAGTAGTTCTCCATCTTCCAATCCAAGTTTAACATTTGGAATCATAAAGGGTATCACAAGGTTTAGTCCCAAGCAAACCTATTTCATTCAAAAGATCAAGCACATATTTTCTTTGTGATAAGAAAATTCCTTGCTTATTTTAAGCAATCTCAATACCCAAGAAATACCAAAGTACTCTTAGGTCCTTAGTCTGAAATTTGGTTTGGAGAAAAGTCTTTAATTTTGAAATGCCCAAACTATCACTGCTAGTAATCACAATATCACCCACATAGACATCCAAAAGAATACAACTAGAATTTGATTGTTTATAGAAAATAAAATGATCATGATCACTTTTTTGCATTCTAAATTCCATGACCACATTACTAAATTTTCCAAACTAGGCTTGAGGAGACTGTTTCAATTTGTACAAAGATTTTTTCACTTTGCACACTTTGTCTTTTTCATACTCCCCTAAGCAACAAAACTAAGTGGTTGCTTGATATATACTTCCTCAAGTAGATCACTAAAGAGAAAAGCATTTTTCACATTAAGCTGATGAAGAACCCAGTTTTGAGAGGTAGTAAGAGAGATAAATAAACAAACATAAGTAATCTTAGCCACATGAGAAAAAGTTTTGGAATAATCAAAGCCATAAGTTTGAGCATACCCCTTTGCCACTAAATGAATTTTCAATTGAGTAATAGAACCATCCTAATTAACCTTCACAATAAACACCTATTTGCACTTAATAGGTTACTTACCCATATGGTAAAAGCACAACATCCCAAGTTTGACTGGCTTTAAGAGCTATCATTTCTTCCTCTATAGTAGCACATCACCCATTATAAGAAAGTGCCTTTGAAACTAACTGAGAAACAATAATAGAATCCAACGAGGCACTAAAGCATTGTGACGAGACCGGTAAAAATGAATAAGACACAAAGATGGAAATTGGTAAGGGTGATTATGGGTACCTTTCTGAGTGCAACTATGAATACCTTTTCATTAAGCAATAGGCAAGTCAAGATTAGAAGATATAGGAAGCAAATCTTATGAGGAAAATGCATATTGGGGAGACGAAGCTAATGGGATGTCTGTAATAGGCACTCTACTAGAGTAAATATACTTAATGAGAGGAGAAGTCCAAGTTTTAGTGAAAAAGACTTGAGAATTCTGAGGAGTGGAATGCATAAGGAAATGTTCATCATCAAATTTAGAATCTAACACCAAGTAAGAAGACTTAGAAGATCCAAAAAATGGAATGGACTCAAAGAAATTAACATAAGAAGAAGCAACATAACGACGTAATTTAGGGGAATAACATCAATACCCCTTTTGAGTTTGAGAATATCCAAGAAAGACACATTTCAAAGATAAAGATCTAACTTACAAATTTGAGGACGATGATCTTGAACAAAACATGTGCAACCAAAGACAAGTGGAGTGAGTGGAAACAATGTTTGAGGAGAAACAAAAGAGAATAAGGTACCTACCCATTAAAAATTGAAGATGGCATTTGATTGTTTAAAAAATAGGTTATGGCAACCGCATCTACCTAGAACATCTTAGGCACTTTCATTTGAAACAAGAAAGCATGAGCAACCTCTAATAGGTGAAGATTTTTTCTTTTAGCTACTCCATTTTGTTGTGGAGTAACTGCACAAGATAACTGATGAATTATACCATGCTATGACAAATAAGAAGAAAATTTTACTCAAAAGTATTCTTTAGCATTATCATTTTGAAAGTTACATATAGGTGTTTGGAATTGATTTTTAATTTTGGCATGAAAGGCATAAAAAATATCAAACAATTTTGATTGATTTTTCATCAAATAAAGCCATGTAACTCTCGAATAGTCATCAACAAAAGTAACAAAATAATGATAACCAAATTTAGAAATAACAAGACAAGGATCCTAAATATCTGAATGTACTAACTCAAAAGGGGATGCAACCCATTTATTGACATGAGGAATATAAGACTGACGATACTATTTAGCAAACTGACATGGCTCACAATTTAAAGTAAAAATAGAACTTAAACTAGGATATAATTTCTTTAAAGACACTAAACAAAGATGACCCAAGTGACAATGTAACTGATGTGGAGTGAGGGTAGCAAATGTAGCAATTGGCTAAGGAATTTTTTCATCAAGCACATACAACCCACTAGATTCCTATCCTTTAACAAAAATCTTCTTTGTCAAAAGATGTTGAAAAACACAATAACTAAGGAAAAAAAATGCCACAATTATTGGTACATGTTAATTGGATGACAAAAAGTAAATTGAATAGGAACTTAGAAAGACATAAAACATTGGATAGAGAAATACTAGGTCTAACATTAACTGTACCACTTCCAACAATAGAAGTAGTAGACCCATTAGTTAAAGTAACATGAGAGGCAAAGTTGTTAAAAAAAGATAAGATACTTGTATTACCCATTATATGATCAATAGCATCAATAACCCATCTAGTATTGGAATTGGAGAGACACGAGTAGGATTACCTATCTAATCATAGTAATAGTGAATTAGATGGGTGATGATTGCTGAAAGGCTTAGAATTAAAGATATTGAGCATACTCCTCTTTATATATGATTATTCCATAAGTAAGCTTAGACTTTGGTACAAGATTACTAGTTGTAGTATGTGCAAATTAAGGTAGTGCAATTTTTTAGCTTGGAACAATTTCTCTTGATATGACTAGGTTCCTTACAATAATGACAGATGTAGGCTTTATTAAAATCATGCCCCCTTCCTCATCCTCCTTTACTACTACCATCACCCCTCTAGTATCAGATCCAATCAAGGTAGATGACTCACCAGGAGTTGTAGATTGAGAAGGCACATCTCTTACATTTCAAAGAACACGATAAAACACATTTACCTGTATGAGTAGTTTAGAACTAGTCAAGATTTGTTGATGGGCCATGTTGAGTTCAAGGGGTAGAGCCATCAAAAAACATAGAGCTCCCATCACCTCAATTTCCATAGTGATAGGAATAAGAGCATTCCATTATTCAAAGAGACAATTAACATCAGAATATATTTGTGAAGTATTTTTACTTTTTCTATCGAGCTGAAATAATGATATGTATAAGTTGTATATCTGATGCAGATTATCTTTTCCTAAGTACAACCTCTTAAGGAAAGTTCATAAGTCCTTGACTATTTTACAATAAGCAGTATTATCCTCGACTTCACTTACCAAGGTATTGTTGGGTTTTGATGCAGTAAGCACAACGAAAATTTAAAAATTTTTGAAACCCACCAAGGATCCATGTTCAAAATATAAATCAATCGGTCTAGAAAAATACCTTATTACGTTGCATTTATGCATAATGCAGCAACACAGATTAGCGATTTGATGCAAAATCAACAATACCAAAATCCGTCTCCTTGATGTTGTGGCTGGATGTGATGTTACAGTTGAATACAGCAACCCAGATTTCATCTCCTTGATGTTGTGGTTGGATGGGATGCTGTGGCTGGATGGTGTGGCGCAGCTAGATGTAGAAATCACCAACACAAAATGGTAGATCTGTGTCTCTATGGCATCCATACACGAGCAAGACAAAACTTTGATATGCCAGATGGAATTGCCTCTCTCACTACGTCTTTACTAGAAGATAGCTCTCTCTATTTTTTTCTAGGATCACTTAATTGTTTTCTGATAGAAATTGTTTCAATTCTTGTTGTTGTACGGCTACCTCACTAATTCCCAGTGTTATATTCATAACTCTAGGGTTTTAGTGAGAAAAGACCTAGGCCCAATCCAACTGATAGTCCTAATCCTAGTCCAATAGAAAGTGTGGAAAGGCTTTTAGGCTTAAGTTATTAAATTAGTCTAACTTTAATAATTAAGCCCAATGTAATATAATATTAATAAAGCCCAATGTAATAAAATCCAATATTATATTATATTGGGCCAT
>JANHAO010005052.1:0-23174 GCA_026873985.1 Saraca asoca | reverse complement strand
GTAATGGCTACAACAGGTTAGATCTCTTTTCAGTATTCTAAATTTCATGCATCCCGATTGATTAATCGATTTGATTATTCTTACAATATAAACTCTATACACCTTAAACACAAAAAATACCTTCTGTTTTTTTTTAAAATTAGCTAAAGAAGTAGTAGAAGAGAAAAATTGGGCAAAGAATGTTAAAAATTGGATAAAGAAATTTTGTCAATAATCAGATCTTTTATTTATGTTACAAAGCATCTAAATTTGTACAATATAAATAATTAACAAAGTCATGTGTACCTGGTATTGACTATAAAACTATGAACACAAATCTTCCAGGTTATATATAATCCTCACATGCCCTAGCAGAGAAAGAGGCAGTAAACTACTTGTATCCTCAATGGAGTGACTATAGCTATGTCTAGGATGTAAGTAGGGACCTACCTTACTGTAATCCAATTAGGTCAACTGACTCATTATCATTAATCCAGTTATAAAGTTCACACAACTAAAGGTCACTATAGGTTTAGATGTCAACTTAGGCCCAATAACATGATCACACTTTACTTGGCCTATTTTACAATATTATTATGACATTTTGATAATCCAAATCATAATATAAAATTAAACTATGGTATTTCAATTTAGAAAATTCTAATAATCTTCCACTTGGATAATATAGTTTAATAAATAATGAAATTGGATTGCAATATGTGGCTATGATAATGAATTTTCATAACAATTATGACACCATTACAATCAAAGGTCCAATATAAGTACCCAATAATGTAGACTATCATATCTGATAGGGATACTAATGTCATACACATTTTGAATACTTATAATCCAATAACCTAAAAAACAAGTGGAATGGGTGATTAACAAGACATACATATAATAAATGTGATCATATGTATATTTTTTGAAAATGGTCTATGCATCCCCCAAAAATAATAAAATAAGAATTAACACAATAATGAGATAGGGTCTAATTGTCTTTATCAATATGTCAGACAACAATGTGCACAATCAACAATATTATATATATATATACATATATATATATATATGAAATATATGGCAATATCATTAACATTTCACTAACATCGAAATGATAATGACAATAGTTCATTGTTTCAATAAGAAACATGAAACTCCCATTAATTTTGAGTATCAAAAAGCTTAGCTAAACTATTATGGTCACTTGGTTGTGAACAATTTAACACCTATACCTTTTGCTAGTAGAACCACAAGTATACGATCCATGGCAATATATATAATGCTTGTATATCTTTTCTCTAACAAATTAATTCTTAATGTCAAAATACTTTGTACGGACAGTACCTTCATTATTATTTTAGGAGAAGTTTACCATGGCAGCATTATTGCAATATAAGGTTAAGGTCTTAGAAATGCTCCCTATAACTTTAAAGTTGTAATATCCTGAATTTTTTAAAATTAATTTCAATAATAAAATAACTTTTAAAATTTGAAAAGGTAAATTTGAAAATTTGTAGAATCTTGAAATAATAAATTTTGGGCTATGAGGAGTCCAGATATAGTAGAAATAGATTATATAAATTTTAGGAATTCTAAGACGATTAAAATTTCTATCATGGATATTCAAAAAATAAAATTTGTATTTTTGGAATTTGGTTTCTAGGAAACTTCAGAAAGATCAAAATTAAGGCTACAGGTGCCCGATGAGTACAAAATTATAGTAATTACAAAGATAATTAATTTAACTAATTTATATTAAAATTTTATGGCCTTTGGTGATCCGTGAATATGTTAATTTTGGACTTGAAGTTGAGAAAATAGGAAAAGTTATTAAAGTCAAAGGTAATTCAAAGGGGAGTTGATTATTCTTTTTCCATTTTACCCCTCCCAAGTCAATTCCCTTTCCCTTTTCTTTAGCCTTTCCCCAATTACCTTCATGCAAAACACCCACATTTCAACAAGCTACACTTTCTTTCTCTCTCTCTCTCTCTTCAAGTAAGTCTCTATCCCTTCATATTAATTTCTTATATTTTACTATTGATTCCTCTTTTCTTCCTCTTCAATTCGGTATCAAAATTATGTTGATTCATTAAGTATTACTATTTATGTTACTGTTCAATTCATAAACCCACATGATTTTCTAATGTTTTTAGAGCTTGAATCTATTATTTCTAACTTGATTCTTTGCAATAAAATTATAATCTAATAGTAGTTGATTGTTTGATAGAAGAAAAACCTTAAAAATCTAAGACGCTAATATGTTTTTCTTTCTTGTTCTTGAAGAGTATTGAAGATCTTTGCAGAATTTGTTTTGGTTTCTTGTTTCCAATTGCTAAGATGAGTGATTCTTACCTTTCTTGTAAATTATAGAGTGTTTATTAATTGTTATACTCTAATTATACGTGTAAGTTGAAGAAAATGGGTATTTGCAATTGCATGATAAAGTTTGAGTTTGAATAGCCTTATTGATATAATGGTTGGTTTTCTATTAGAAAAGCTAGGTTTTATGCATGCTTAAGTTTTTAGCATGAAATTGGAAGTTGTTTCCCCTATTTTTTTTTATTGTTCTTCTTGCATTTCTAGAATTCACGAGTTTAATTGCCATTTTCACATTGACCCTATGATTATGCTTGTAGGAACTGAGTTACATTGTATCTTGCAATTCAAATAAAAAATTTAACTAGTTTCTTACAAGTCAAATTGACCTTTCCTACCTTATTTTTCTATTCCAATCACAATTCTGATCACATGCATAACTTGAACTTTTCGAAAGTTTTCAATTTTTAGTGAGTAGACTCGCATTTTGAATTGAATTTCCTTAAGTTGAATTGAATCCTTCTTATTTGATTCCCATAATTTTAATTACGATTACTCGAGTTTCATCCTTAATCATACTCATGATTTTGATCACATTACATTCTTTCAGCTCAAACTTCCCTCTTTCTAAGGCATCTCTCATTTTTTTTTTGTTCAATCTCTTATGACTTTTAGCTAATTTGAATATAACACTTAAGAAATCCTAATTGAGCAACTTATAAGTCAATATCAATAAATCTAATAATTTTCCATGCATTGATATTATGATAATAATCTTGATAGTTGTTATAATATTATGACAATTAATGTATGGTTGTAATAGTGAAAGAATATGACTCATGTAATTAAAATTGTAATTGAACCTGAATGTTGTGATACAGCTATTATGAGCATTTATATTGTTTAAAGTTTGAGAATTTTCCATGAGACATGGGATGATATATGATATATCATGATGATGAAATGAGAATAATGTGATGAGATGGGATAAATGAACCGGATTTATGCGTTTTGATATGGCGTGAGAGATAAGGCAGAACTTGAAGGGATAAGGCCAGACCAGAGTAACAAGGAGATTTATTTTTATTGCTATTCTGTAAGATACTAAAATGTGATACAATGAAATTTGACAATGTGATGATTAATGATGAATGCTTGAGCCTTAAGACATTTATGATTCTTCGTGTGATAATGATAATCTGGTATGATGTCAATCAGAGGTTAGTCTTTGGGATTTTATGATTAGTTATTAAGCCTAGTACACATATGACTATATTGCAATGATGTGCACATATATTGTTTATTGATGATAAATTCATAAGTTAGGTATGGATTTATCTTATTGAGCCCCAAACTGACTTTTATATGGATTATTTTTCAAATTCTTAAGATACTGACGCAAATCTTCCCACTATTAAGTAAGAATGAATAACAATCCAATGAAGATTGTGGTTGATGTCTACACAACCACTGTAGAAAGTCCTCTAGGGGTGTATTAAATAAAGTTTCATTATATTATCATTCTTAATCTAGTTGGTTGTGAAATACTACATGAGGTAGAGATTGTACCCCTGGAACCCCTAAGTGTCCTCCTTATAATGGCCATTGATGGTTTGATCCTTAGTGGTTTAACCATTTTCCTTTACATTTTACTAATTTTTTTTAAACTTATGTATAGAATGACAATAGTATACTCAAGGGCTTAGTTAGTTTAACATATACTTGGTACCATGAAAGCTATAAGTTAATCTAACTTTTTAGTGACTTTTGCCCTTGTTAAGACATAAGGTAGTTAAAGGGATGACTCTTGGAACTAGTGGGTTATTGTTGTATAGGATCTTTTGAAAAACGTAATGAAAACTTGTTGAACAAGTGTTTTAAGGGGCAAGTGCCTATTAGGCATTGCCTTTGTACAATATAAAACATGTACAGTTTCCCAATGTGTCAATTTTTCTTTCTATAAACTTATAATTTAATTAGGTTTAAGCAAATGTACTCAGAAATGTTAAAATAAGTATGAGTAGAAATGGGTAATGGAAATAGGATAAAGGCTAGTGATTGTTAATATGGAATTAATATTCATGCTAATCATGGCTAAGAAATTAGGTCATGATATGTTTAGTATTAGAGCAAAGACTTAGGCACTCAAGAGTACATATTATTGATACCATTCCCATTAACCTGATGAAGTGTGTGTCCACATCAGCAAAACTAAATTGTAACCCTTGTAACTCTTAAGAATCTGATTAATCTTGTGATGTAGACCATGATGAGAACTAGAAGATAAGGAGGCTATGAATTTAAATCTAGGGGTGGAGGGTCATCCATTAGACAAAACAATCCATATTGTAAAGTCGGTGATAACTTGGTAGCCCCTCAATAGGCAGAGAATTTAGTTTAACAGGCAATGAATAGCCTAATAGATGCACTAACGCAAAATCAAAATTAAGATCTGAATAAGGAAACTGATAGGAGTAGGTGAAATAAAAGAGATCAAACTCATCCTGCTAGGAATAAGTAAGAGAATATGCTAAGAATTGTTCATGAGTTTTTTAAAACTGAAGCCACATTGACATGTAAGAATAGATTCTTTTGTGGACCTGTATTTATTTCTTGACCAAATTGAAAGACATGGTAGGATGTTATAGTATCCTGAACCCTTGCTAATAGAGATGGTAGGGTATCAGCAATATATAAGAGCTATTGCAGGGTGAGCAGCAGATGTTGAACCATTAACTTGGGCAATATTCTAAGAAACATTTATTGATATATTTCTTCCTCCCAGTGTCTAACAAGCAAATGCTTGAAAGTTTGAAAAGTTGTCATAAGAGAACTTGTCTATGAGTAAGTATGATGCTCAATTCACTCTATTCTCTCGATATGATATTCACTTGATTCCTAGTGAGACTAAGAAGGTGGAGAGGTTTATGCAAGGGCTTCATAATTAGTACTTTGATCATGTCAAAGTTAATGCATACACAACATACCAACAATCCATGAATCAAGCCTTGCAAGTCGAACTGAAGTCTAAGAAGCACTGTGAAAAGGAAATGTCCCTTGGGGGAAAGAAGAAAGCTTGATTTGAAAAAATCAATACACCTAATAGGAAACTAGCTCTAGCGCATAGGACACCACCTAACAGGTGGAAAGGAAAATTTACTAAATCATCTCAATCACAGAATCCAGCTGTAAGAAGGAATGTGGGAGGTCAATTAGTTTTGATTGCTTCTGTTCCATTTCATGGAAGAAATACATTCTAGAGTTAAGGGAATTTCAATGCTAATCTTCCTCGATGCAGGATTTGTAATACAAATCATTATGGATATTGTAGGAGAGATTTAGTTGGGTGTTTTTGATGTGGTCAACCTAAACACAGGGTGAAAGAATGTCCCATAAATGTAAGTGTTTATGGATATGATGCAAATTACCAAGCTTGGCCTTATAATTAACTAGGTATAAATTGGCTTTCTCAATACCATGCATGAATGAACTATTTTGATAAAATAGTTATGTTGTATGTGGATGAATTTTCTCCTATAGTGTTTTAATGAGAACGGGTAGCTGAGATAGCTAGTTTAATTTCTAGTGTGCAAGCTTGGAAGTTACTAAAAAAGGAGTGCACAACTTATTTAGCTATGGTGAAAGACTTAGAGCAATCTATTCTAAATCTGAGTTAGGTTCTGATGATACGTGAGTTCCTCGATGTGTTTCCTAATGGTTTACCTGAATGACCACCAAGTAGAGAAATCAAGTTTATGATTGATCTAGTACCTGACACAAAACCTATTTCCATTCCTCCTTATCATATAGCACCAATGCAGCTAAAAGAGTTGAAAACTTAATTAAAAGAATTGTATGATAAGGGCTTCATTCACCTAAGCATTTCATCATGGGGTGCACCCATGCTCTCTATAAGAAAGAAAGATGGAACACTACAGCTGTGTATTGACTATCGCTAGTTGAATAAGGTGACTATCAAGAATAAATATCCTTTTCCCTTATTGATGACTTGTTTGATTGGTTACAAGGGGCAAGATATTTTTCAAAGATAGACTTTAGATTTGGGTATGATCAACTAAAGATTCATAAATAAAATGCACCTGAGACTACTTTCTATACATGTTATGGGCACTACGAATTTCTTATAATGTCATTTGGGTAGACAAATGCCCCAATTGCTTTTATAACCCTGAAGAATCAAATTTTTAAATCATTTTTGGATAAATTCATGATCATGTTTATTAATGATATCATGGTGTATTCCAAAAGCGAGAAAGAGCATGACTAACACTTGAGGATAATGTTGTAAACTCTATGAAAGCATAAACTTTAAAATTTTTCAAATGTGAATTCTACGTGACTAGTGTCATGTTTCTTGGTTATTTAGTGTTGCAATAAAGGATACAAGTTGATCCTCAAAAAGCTGAAGTCATAAAGAATTGGCCTAGACCAATGGTAGTCATTGAAATTTGAAGTTTCTTAGGATTAGCTAGATATTATTAGGAATTTATTAAAGATTTCTCTAAGATTTATGCATCGTTGACTAAATTAACTCGAAAGGGAGTGTGTTTTGAATGGATACCCATATGTGAATAAAGCTTTCAAAAGCTAAAAGATGCTTGATGACAGCTCTAGTATTAGCATTGCCATCTAGATCAGGCAGCTACATAGTGTATTCTGATGCTTCACAAATTGGACTTGGATGCATGCTAATGCAAAATGGAAGGATAATTGCATATACGTCACAATAATTGAAGAAGTGAGAGCATAATTATCCCACATATGATTTAGAAATGGTAGTAATAGTCTTTGCTTTGAAAATATGGAGGCACTATTTGTATGGTGAAACATGCAAAATTTATATGGATCACAACAACCTACAATATATCTTTGAGCAGAAAGATCTTAATCTTTGACAACAAAGGTGAATGGAGTTCATGAAGGATTATAAATGTTCTATAATGTATCATCCCAGTAAAGCAAATGTGGTAGTGGATGTGTTAAGTTGCAAATCAACAAGTAATTTAGCTTGTCTTCTTTCCAAAGAAGAAAAGTTAATGTGTTTTTACCCATAATTTAAAAAGCCTAGTGTACAACTAAAAGTTCCAAATCAAACCTTAATTTTAGCTCATATAATGATACAATCGATGATGGTTGATTGTGTTAAAGAAGCTTAGAAAAAGATCCACAATATGTAACTCTTAGATAGAGGGTGGAGGTGTAACCAAACTCCAAATTTGTAGTTAATGAAACATGAGTGATTAAAAAGGAAGGACAATTATAGGTTCCCTCCAGTGTTCGTGAAGATTTGTTACATTAAGCTCACAATTCATCATATACAATGCATTGAGAAGTGTCTAAAATATATCATGATTTGAAATAGGTGTTCTAGTGGAAAGGTATGAAATGAGATATGCTTGAATATGTGATTAAATGTCTTATGTGTCAACAAGTGAAAGAAAAACATTAATGTCCAGTAGGATTACATTAATCCATCAATATTTCAGAATGAAAATGGAAAAGTATAACAATGGACTTTTTAGTTGGATTGCCAAAGTCACCAAAAGGTTATGATTCGATTTGGGTCATTATTAATTGCTTAACCAAATTGGCTCATTTCTTACTAGTTAAAATGATTTATTTGGCTACTCAATCTACGTAAATGTATCTTGATTAGATAGTTCCTTTACATAGTGTACCGTTGGCAATTATTTCAAATCATGATACTCAATTTACCTATCATTTTTTGTAATTGTTTCAACAAGAGTTGGGTACTCAATTGCGATTTAGTACTGCTTTTTATCCGTAGACCAATGGTCAATCAGAATGAATGATTCAGATTCTAGAAGACATGTTTCGAGCATGGGTGATGGAATTTAAAAAGAATTAGGAAAAATATTTACTGCTTATTGAATTTATTTATAACAACAGTTATCAATCTAGTATCCAAATGACACTGTTTGAGGCATTGTATGGGAGAAGATGTAGGTTTCCAATAAGTTAGTTAAAGCATGGAGAGGCAATGTTGTTAGGACTAGATCTTGTAGCAAATGCTATTGAGAAAGTACAATTGATTTATGATCAAATGAAAACACCTCAAAGACCAAGTGTTAGAGGTTAATGATCAAGTGTTCCTTAAGGTATCTCCTATGAAAAGAATTATGTGCTTTGATAAAAAGGGAAAATTAGCACTGTGACATGTTAGACCATTTCAAATTATCAAGTGTATAGGAACTGTGGCATGTCAATTGGAATTGCCAACCAAAATGTAAAGAATTCACCTAGTATTCCATGTCTCCATATTGAGGAAATATGATCTGGATGAATCTTATATCATCAAGGAAAAACTATACAATTGGACACTAAATTGACATATGAGGAGCAATCGGTAGCTATTCTCTATTAGCAAGTTCAAAAACTAAGATCAAGAAAAGTTCTTATGGTTAAGATACTATGGAAATGACATAACAAGTAAGAAGCTACATAGGATTTGGAATCTGATATATGAGGAAAGTATCCCTACTTATTTGATAAGAGACAAGTATAATGATTACTTAATATAAAATATTACTTGTAATCATTAGTTTATTCTAGTTAGTTTACCATCACTATTCAGAATTCGAGAATAAATTCTTTTATGGGGGAGAATTGTAATACCTTGAATTTTTCAAAATTAATTTCAGTAATAAAATGGCTTGTCAGGAAATCCAAAAAGATAAATTTGAAATTTTTTAGAATTTAGAAACTATAAATTTTGGGCCACGTGGATTCCAGATACAGTAGAAATAAATTATATGAATTTTAGGGATCCTCTAATGATCAAAATTTCCATCTTGAATGCTTAGAAAATAAAATTTATATTTTTGAGATTTAATTTCCAAAGAACTTTAGAAAGATCTACATTAGGGCTATGAGTGCCCAAGAAGTGTAAAATTATAATCATTACAAAGGTAATTAATTTAACTAATTTGTGTTTAAATTTCATGGCTGGTGGCAATCAATGAGTTGGACTTGAAGTTAAGAAAATAGAAAAAGTTGCTAAAGTCAAAGATGAGTTAAAGGAGAGTTAACTATTCTTTTCCTATTTTACCAAGTCTATGATGGGACATCTCACTAGATCTAATGGAAACATCTTGATCTATTGTATTATGCACTCAAATCAGCTTTATTGCTTCTTAAGATTTGGTTCCTTTATTATCTTTTAGGTGTGATGTATCCCCACGCTCGGCACTTTATCCATATGAAATACAGTGAGCAAATTAACTTTTCAATTCTTCACATCTTCCACTTAATTAGCAATAAAGATCATCTTATTGATAGTCTACTCACCATTCTCGGTATGATTTAATGCCTTTAGAACATCAATTTTAACCAGAAGAGACTTTAAAATATACTAAATCAAATGACTATTTTCCACGTCTACTTTCATGCCTTTCAAGCAACTATGGAAGTATACTAGTTTCTAGATGTGCTCATGAACTCCACTAACACCATTGTAAAACAATTTTGTCCAGCAATAAGAGATAATGTTCCTTCTCGGCCAAATTGGACTTTGCAAATTTTCAACTTTAGAGTCCATATACGATTTGACATTTAGAAAGTCAGCAATGTCTTTCATGATAATCTTATTCTTAATATACATCACAACAATCAAATACACTTTATTAGAGTGTGTCTATTTTTCACAAAGAGTCTTTATGCAGTAGTAGAGTCATTGTCTATTTTTGACTCTCCCTTTCTCCATGTCAAATATAAAATTTGGTAATTGTTAGATATGATATCAACAACTCAACCCATATATCTACTACTCAGCCTAGTCCTCATAATTGATCTCATTCATTATCTTCATGGTAGTTAATTGCAAGGTAATGAAAATTGAAGAAATAACAATTTATGATATTCATCATAAATTTCCAAGATGCATGTTTAACGTTGTCATGTTGTAACATTTTCTCAATAACTATGCAATTCCAACAATATTACACTATAAAACCCATCACCGATAAGACATTTAAAGTTTCATAATATAATACAAGGATTTGAATGTTATATTTCTAAAATCTAACATCGGTAGATTATTTAAAAATTTTAAGAACATAACAAATTATCATAGCACTCACATTATAATATTACATTGATAAGGTGTGTATGTATATTATTAACATAGCACTCTCCTTGATATAATTTCACATTTTTATTTCAACAGAATTTTATGCAACTAATCTCACGATAGGTGAGTACACAATTATATAAAATTTCATGATATATCATGAGTAACATAATTCCTACCTAATTCTACTTTCGTATAAACATGTAAAATTCAAATAATAATCAAATACCATCCAAAAATTTAGGAAAAATTACATACAGTTGTCCAATCTATAGGAAACATATAGTAAAATTTTTTGGCCAAAATAACATCAAATAATCACATAAATAAACTAGGCAAAAAATAAAAATATTTTTATTTCCAAAAAAATAGAGCTCAAAAAGTGAAGCTTAATGGCATAACTTACACCACCGCCCATCACCGTTATGATAGCTCATAGCCCTCACGCGCGCCAACTCATCACAGGCTGGACTTCATCTTCTTCACCTGATCAATCCATTTTCATGTTTGTGTAATTAGGCCCAACCCGATTTGTGGTTTTCAATTATTTGACCACCTTTTGTCATAATTTTTGCCTTAGGTTTCCTTTATCTAATTTTTCTAAACTTAACCCGTAATCAATTTGACAAAATCATGAAAAATTTGTGCAATTTGATTCAAGAAAGATGAACTAAACTTAGGGTAAAAACATTCAAAAATTCATGCATTAATGTGATTTTAGATTGGCTTTCATGAAATTAATTTAGGGGTTTTAGGTGTTTAATCATTCTAACATAGAAATATCATTCAATTTGAACACAAGTTGAAAATATGGGCCAAATTTTGATGAAAAATGATGTAATCCGAAATAACCATATTTAAGCTCAAAATTTTCATTCAAAATATTACTTATTGATCAATTTTGTTCAAATTGAATTAGGGTTTTTATTGGGCATGAGGATTTTGAGAAAAAAAACACAAATCAATTTGGAAAAAACAACAAAAATTATGCTCAATTAAAAAAAAACTCATTTTGAGAAAAAGCTTGAAAAATCGATTTCATGGTTTTGTTTTAATCTCAATAAAATATACACAAGTTTTTAGAATCATATATACATAATATATCAACAATAATTAAAAAAAAAATGTATAAAACCTATAATATCTTATCATAGATTATGGAATCTTAAATAGAATAAACACACAAATTGCCAAATAAATTTGCACAAATTTGAGTTTTGCAATATGAAAGAAAAATTAGCTCTAATCCCAATTGTTAAAAATTGAATAAAGAAATTTAGCCAATAATTGGATCTTTTATTCATGTCATAAAGCATCTAAATTTATGCGATACAAATAATTAATGAAGATATGCGTACATGATATTGACTACAAAATTATGAACATGAATCCACCCAATTAGATGCACTCTTGACATGCCATAGCAGAGAAATGAGAGTAACTATTTGTATTGTCAATGAAGCGACTATAGCTCGATCTAAGGTGTAAGTAAGAATCTACTTCGCTATAACCTTATTAGACCAACTGACCCATCATCATTGACCTAGTTACAACGCTCATATCACTAAAGTCCATTATTGGTTTATGTATCAACTGAGGCTCGTTATTAGTCTAGATGTCAACTCACCTAATAACATGATTACACTTTAATTAACCTATTTTACAATATTATTATGGCATTGTAATAATCCAAATCATAATATATATATATATATATATATAACTATGGTAGTGCAATATATGAAATTATAACAAAGAAAACTCAACTACAAGAAGAGACTTAATGAATGGCAAAGAAAAGATGGGCAAAGAAAAAAATTCAGGAATGATAAAAACAATTGGAAACATACTGGAAACAAAGAGGGGAATATCTTAAAATGTATTTGAGTTCGATTCCGAAGAATTTTCTCTAAAGTTATATAATATATGTTCTAACAAGAATGCAATAAGAATGTTTACCCAGAAAACATATTTAGCAGTCAAAATTTCAAAACCATCAAAACAAATGAATATTTTTAAATCAATGTGACATCATTAAACATCAAATTGAACAATGTAAAAATCCAACCAAATAAAGAGAGAATGAAAGGTACAACTAAGGAAAAATCAAATGAAAAATATAAGAAAACAAGCACATCACAAAGAAAATCCAATGAACAAAAATCAATCAAAGAAGAAATGAACTCACAATTGAACCGAGACCACCATATCCACATCATTGTCGTAGCTACGTCATCATCACCAAAAATTGGAAGCTAAGTGTTCCCTTGATTTGGAAGCTAGTGTTTCCTTGGTGGAACACTTTAGGATTTGAACCAATTTTTTTAAGAATGAAATTTTGGCTAATTATTGAAAATTTAATGCTTCACGCAAAGAACTAATATTCACTAAAATTGGTGTTTAGTAGCAATTCCTAAAAATCCTCTTTGCCAAGCTGTTAATAAGTTCAAAATTTACAGTTTCTAACCAGAGTTAAATGGTGGTTAGGACAATTGCCCCTATAAAATCATTATGAAATTCCTATTTTCTTGTAGTGTTATTATTTTTTGTTTCTAATTATTTCATTTCACATTCTTATCTAAGTAATTTAAGCTTCCCATGTCAAGCACTAGCACCGCACAAAAAAACAAATAATAATACTTACATCATACAACTGTATTAGAATGTACGGCGAAGCTTTCTTTGTTGCTTCCTAAGATCAAAATGGAGACTAATCCTAGTTTTCCACTCATTAAAACCAAAATTAGCTTGCTCCCATACATACTACGGGCTTTAATCACAAAAGTCCAAATTGAATATTGTGCTAAAGAATATTCTTAACAATCTATTATCTTTCATCTCAGGTTCTAGAGGACTAGCAACTATAATGGGGTCAATCTTTTCCCACATTTTCCTAACAACCAAATAGAGAAATCACTCAAATACCAGCATCTCAAACCCATACGAATTGTTGGTAAAGAAGAAACTTGGAAGGTAAATCTTTTAACGGGTTTTGCTAATTCCTTGCTACTTCTCTTCATCATTGTTGTCATCATTGCCATTTTTTTCTTCTTGTTTTGAATGCCTAGTGGGAGATGAAGAATACTAGAGTTAGCTAAGCTAATAAATTAATACTTAACTAGACTTTATCTTCTTCTTGACAGAAGTTGCACAGAATTAGCTCCCCAACTACATTTAAGAACAAAAGGGGATGAGATGGCTTTTTGGTTAGTGTAATTTTTCCTATTATTTTCTTCTTATTATATTACAATTCTATGGTTTACCTTCTATATTCTCTTCTATTGTTAAATTAAAGTTTTGAATTTCATTTGTTTCCATGAAAAATATCTTCTACAGAAATAATCTTATTTATTTATATTTATAGTTATAAAATATCAAGATAATAGAAAATATTTTATTTGTTCAATTCCACATGTGAGGAGTGTGACAAAAAATAGCATCCACTAGTTAAAAAAAAAGTTATTTTCCCTCACTCCCATGACATTATGTATTATTTTATATATTATAAAATATATAAGTAGCATAAAAGTCCTTTACTATATATAAATAAATAAGATTTTCCTAAAAAAAATATCTTTCAACAAAATAAATGAAGCCTTGATCTAGGTTAACTTTTTTCCTCTCTTTTTTTAAAATGAATTAAAACTTTAATTATAACAATGATTTAGCTCAAAAGGATTGTTATATGTGAAAATCGGTTAAACCTGAACAGACCTACAAGTAGTCCGATAGCAGTAAAAGGATCAACTCGAAAAGTATCCAGATCACCTCATCGTTAGGTCGTGTCGCGAGGTGATCTCGTCAACTCAAGCTCATGCGCGAGAGAGCGAGCTTGACCTCTATATTCCGAAGAGCGGGCATGCCCATAGACTAAATGACCTGGCTAATAAAGTGTGATTAGTGACCTGAGAGCTCACCAGATAGAAGACCAAGTCATACCTTGCGCTAACGGACAAATAGGGCCCGCCTGTAGAAGACAATCTGTAGTGGCCGAAAAAGGAGATTTAGTCTGTATATTCTGTCTTGTACATTAAATATTGATGTAATAGTTTTACTGCATATGTAATTACCATTGTAACCTCCTCTCCTCTATAAATATGGGGAGGGAGCCTTCTATAAAAAGGGGGATCACCCAAATATAGGCAAAAACTCTATTAAAATTGAGAGAGAAGAACCTGAGTGTTGTAACTTTGCAAAAACACTATCACAATAACACGCTACCGTGGATGTAGGATCCGGTAATACCTGGATCTGGCTGAACCACATTAAATCCTGTATCTCCTTCTCTGTTGTTCCCTTTTTCTCTGTGTATTCTGCTGATTTATCTTATTCGAACCAGCCTAAGGTCAGAGATCTCAAAAAATCCCCTCGTTGACCGGAGTTTAGACCATTATCAAAATTTGACGTCAACAAGGATGAACTCATTGTATTTTAATTATATAAAGTTTAAAATAAAACACGTGCATAGAATCTAACTTGTTTGTGTTTTTAAAATTAATAAAATGATGACAAAAATTATCAAATTACACACAACTAATGATTCAAAGAATAAATTACTAAATTAAAAAATACAAATGACAAATTATATAAGATCTATAATGTCTTTGTAACATAACTCATAAAAGGTAAAATAAATGTTTGAGTAATGTTTAATATTTTAATTAGCTGAAAATATGTGGTTTTGTAGAATCAAGTTTTTACCAAACTATAACTATTTCACTACAAGAAAAAAGAACTCACGATTTTTTTCGTAAAAAATTGATTAAAAAAAGCAACTAAAATTGAAGAGGTCATGAATTACTAACTGTTGACATCAGATTTTGGTATGATCCAAACTCTAGCCAACGGGGGGATTCTTCAGGATCTCTGACCTATAATCAGTTCAAATACAAACAAGACTGAAAAATAATCAAAGGAGAAGAAAAGAAGAGCAGGAAAGGAGGCACAAGATTTAACGTGGTTCGACTAAATTCGGATATCGCCGGACCCTACGTTCACGGTAGCGTGTTATTGATACAATTTTTCTACAATGTGTGATCTCTGTTTTGGCAGAGTTTCGGTATATAAGAATGAGTTATTTTTTACGGAGCGGCTCCTTCCTCATATTTATAGAGGAGAGGAGGCTACAATGGTAATTACATATGCAGTAAATCTATTACATTAGCATTTATTGTACAAAATAGAATATGCAGACTAAATCTTTTACTTTCGGCTATTGCATCCATCTTTTATAGGTGGGGATCTCATTTGTCCGTTAGGGCAAGGCATGACTTAGTCTTCTGCTGGGCTTTCTGGTCGTAGGTTATGCTTCATCAGCTAAGTCGCTAGCTCGTTCGTGAGTAATGGAGCTAAGGTCGAGCTTGCTTAGCAGCTTGCAAGCTCGAGCTACAGAGATCATCTCAGGTCATAACAACCTAATCATTTCCACGGGCCGATTCCTTCGCTATTCTTGAGCTCTTTGAGGCTCCATCCAGGACCGAGTTTCTCATACAACATTAGCCCCCTAACTCGTAGTTCGCTTTTAGTGGGCTGGGAGTTTAAAACTCTTTGATTTTAGATTAGTCAAAGTCCTTTCCCAAGACTATTAATTCATCTATTCCAAGCTGTGCTTCTGATGGCACGTGTCCAGCAGCTATTGCTGGGTCAACTTAGCCTTTCTTGAGGCCATAATTGGTGACAGTTGGGGGAATGATTCCAAACCTTTCGATAGATACGGTCCTAGTTCTATATAAGGGGGAGACAATCCCTTTTGAGTTCTACATTTAAGCAAATCATAGAGCCTCCCGATGAACCTCCATCATTCCTAGCATTCTGGCCTTCCTCAGAGGCGTGTATGGTCTACTGCATGGGTAACTCAGAGAACTCATCTCCCTCAGTAACATGGAAGCATCTCATATGGATCCCAGACTACGTCATCTTGGCTTCGCCATGAGGCATTTGCTCGGCTGGCCAAGCTCCCGGGGCTTCCTGATTAGATTCCTTCATGAGGAGCAGGTGGTCGAGTGTAAAGGGATGCAGCACTGCCATTGATTATGCATTGGAAGAAGAAAGCTACGACATGCGATCCCTAATAAACTGAGGCACGGCTCCCCAAGGCCGACCTTTCTTCTTAGTCATAGATTTTTCCCTTCATATTTGGTTTCGTCTGTACTTAGAGCTTTCTAATGTAATACTACCTCGTTGAGGCCTTTCAATGAATAAAATTACTTTTTCGTAATTTTTGTCTGTTTTTGTTTTCTTTTGCGAATACTTTGGTTTGAACCATCTATGCGTCCTGTGCGTAGTTAGAAAATAACATGAGTTACGAACTGGAGCGTCATTGTGCTCGGGCCGCCCCTTTGGCCAGATAGATGAGCGCGCATGAGAGCTGTGACTTAATTGAGTTCACATGAGAGCTGTGAAATTCAACGATTCTGTTGCCTTGGGCGAATAATTGATTCGTCAATTCTTTACGCTTTAGTGATTAAGGAGTCACGCTAGCGTTGAGTGTTTAAGAGTGCCTCTGCACCTCAGCGAGCATGCAGCTGCACTGGCATAAGCGAGTTTATTTTGAGTGTCTTTATGCCTCAGCAAGCCTGCAGCTCAATTGGTTAAGTGAGTTTATTTTGAGCGTCTCCACGCCTCAGTGAGCCCGCAGCTACACTGGATAAACGAGTTTATTTTGAGCATCTCCATGCCTCAGCGAGCCCGCAGCTATGCTAGCATAAACGAGTTTATTTTGAGCGTCTTCATGCCTCAGCGAGCCTGCAGCTATGCTGGCTAAATGAGTTTATTTTGAGCGTCTCCACACCTCAGCGAGTCCGCAGCTACGCTGGCTAAACGAGTTTATTTTGAGCGTCTTCACGCCTCAGCGAGCCTGTAGCTACGCTGGCTAAACGAGTTTATTTTGTGCATCTCCATGCCTTAGCGAGCCTATAGCTACGCTGGCTAAACGAGTTTATTTTGTGCTTCTCCATGCCTCAGCGAGCCCACAGCTACGCTGGCTAAACGAGTTTATTTTGAGCATCTCCACGCCTCAGCGAGCCCGCAGCTACACTAGCTAAACGAGTTTATTTTGAGCATCTCTAAGCCTAAGCGAGCCCGTAACTATGCTGGTTAAACGAGTTTATTTTGAGCGTCTCCACGCCTTAGGGAGCCCGCAGCTACGTTGGCTAAACGATCGTCAATTCTTCTCCGGAATGAGCTCCGGGGGGCCTCAACTGGATCGGGTGTCGTGGTTGGTGTGAAGTATGAAGTCTTTGATAAGATTTGTAATATGTTGACCGCATGTAAGCTGCGGATATTGCTAGCACTTGGGAGCAAAGAGGGCAAAGTGAATGACATTAAATCAATCAGTAAATAACTTTCGACAGAATTGAAGAAATGACAATTACATCCACCCCAAAATTTGAGATACAACATTAAAATACAACTCAGACCGAGCCCCCTAGCTCTTGGTTGGTATTGCGTTAAGAAGGCTGGGGCAGCTGCCTCAAGGGCTGTACCACGTACTCCCTTAGACGTCCTCTTCCGATCAGGTCCTCAATCGCTTCTCTGAGAGCCCGACAATTCAAAGTACCATGACCGGCCTCATTGTGATAGGCGCAGAATTCTTCATTGTTCCTCTGCCTGAAAGGAATCCTAGAGGGTGGGGGCACCCCGAAATCTTCCCTATACTTTTCTACCATGAAGATCCTATCTTGGGAATCTGATAGGATGCTATATTGTTCATAACGGTCTGAGTGCTGAGGTCATTCATTCTTGGGCCTTTTGGACTTCTTGGTCGTCCGCTTGACTGAGTGGTTACCTTGGTCCACGTCACGCCTCATCTTACCGTGAGAGGAATCGACTTTTTCATCTTTCTTGTCGGATCTTTCTGAGCCAAAGGTCTCTTCCCACTTTATCTACTTGGCAACCCATTCATAGAACTTGGTAAGGTCTTTGACCGAGGACTTATATAGGCTTTTGTACAGTTTTCCATCTTTATGGAGTCCTGCATAGATGGTGGCCAACATGGTTTCTTTAGATGGATTCTCCATCGAATTTGCCCCGAGCCTGAATATAGTGATGTAGTCCTTTAGTAACTCTTACTTGCGCTGAAAGACCATGGCGAGGTGGCAAGGGGGCACTAGTTGTTTCTTCAAAGCTTGGTACTGGCTAATAAATTTCTACTGGCAGTCTTCCCAATTGCTAATTGAGAGAGCTAGGAGGCTTCTAAACTAAGTTCGAGGTACACCTCCCAATGTGGCCGAAAACACCTGACACTTGATCAACGGGTCTGTTGTTTATAAATCCATCTAGACATTGAATGCGTCAAGATGATCATAAGGATCAGAATCCCCATTATACAACGAGATCGCGGGGACCTTGACCTTGAGAGGGAGAGTTCGGGCTTCGATCTCCTCAGAGAATGGTGACTGTTCTCCATAGCGAGCTTGACCGCTCAAAATCTAAAGGCGTCTCTCTAGCTGAGTTATCCTCTAAAATAACTTTCCAACTAATGGATCTTGTACCCTAGAGTACTGGCCGGAATACCGTTGGGCGCTTTGGTCTCCATTGTCATGGGAGTCACGACCTGGGGTCTACTCTCGTGAGAAACGAGCTGGAGTATGACCTTGGTTGGGATCACTTGGATATTGAGTTTACCGCTGCTGGAAAACATTCATGGGTGTTTGGGTTTCATCCTGTCTCTGCACACCTAGCGCCAACAATGTGACTGCTTTAGTCAGTTCTCCCATCAAGTGCTCTAGTTTCTCCTGGCGCTGAGCCAAGTTCGTGGTCCGTTGACGCCGTTAGCGATGGGGACTAATTGTGCTAGACTGGCTGAAGGGATATCAATAGCTACTCTAATGACAGGAGCAGTTGACGAGTCTGTTGTTGAAACATGGCCATCCAAAGGATGGGGTTGCGCATTCGAGGCTCTGGTGGCTCTTCCCTTGGCCATTGCAGCAGGAATGAATCAGAATAGAAGAGATCCCCACAGACAGCGCCAAAATGTTGAGGTTAGATTTTGGTATGATCCAAACTCTGGCCAACGGGGGATTCTTCGGGATCTCTGACCTATAACCAGTTCAAATACAAACAAGACTGAAAAAATATCAAAGGAGAAGAAAAGAAGAGCAAGAAAGGAAGCACAAGATTTAACGTGGTTTGGCTAAATTTGGATATCACCGGACCCTACGTCCACAGTAGCGTGTTATTGATATAGTTTTTCTACAACATGTGATCTCTATTTTGGCAGAGTTTCGATATATAAGAATGAGTTGTTTTTTATGAAGGGGCTCCTTCCTTATATTTATAGAGGAAAGGAGGCTACAATGGTAATTACATATGCAGTAAATCTATTACATCAGCATTTATTGTACAAGATAGAATATGCAGACTAAATTTTCTACTTTCGGCTACTACAGCTGTCTTCTGTAGGTAGGGACCTCATTTGTCTATTGGGGCAAGACATGACTTAGTCTTCTGCTGGGCCTTCAGGTCGCAAGCTATGCTTCATCAGACAAGTCGCTAGCTCATTCGTGAGTAATAGAGATGAGGTCAAGCTTGCTTAGCAGCTTGCGAGTTCGAGCTGCGAAGATCATCTTGCTACGACCTAAGGTTGTAGCGACCTGATCATTTTCACGAGCTGGTTCCTTCGCTGTTTTCGAGCTCCTCAAGGGTCCATCTAAGATCGAGTTTCTCATACAACACTAACCATAGAAATTCATTAGAAAATCTCTTAGAAATATTTAAAAACTCTATCAAAAATCAGTCATACAATAAGTTCCATTGAAAAATGGACATAAATTTTAAAAGATTATGTTCGCTTCTTCTAACAAAATTTATTGTACGATAGATTTCTGACCGAAAATCCATCAAAAAATTCAAAAACTTTTAAAATCCAGGCAACCTCCTGGATTATTTTTCATTTCTTCTCCTTCCTAGCAGAGCTCTTCTTTGGTTTCATAGCTTAATTTTTGTACTTTGAAGGTTTTTTTTTCATAAATCTAAATCGATTAAATTATTCTTACTATTTTACTTATATTTTTACCGATTATTTTCATTTAATTATTGCATTTTTCATTATTTAATTGGCCTTTCTTATTATGTAGTTTTGAGCTTTAGTTTATATACAAGTTTTTTTTTGTCATTTTTTTTACTTAAACACTGAGATTAGTACTTATTTTTAATTATCAGTTAATTAATTATTGATAATTTTTCATGTTGTAAGAGTTAATCATTAATTATTAGTCATATTTTTCTTGTATATTTAAATTAGGATTAATTAATTATATATTATAAATTATATATATCTTTGAACTAGATTTAGTAGGATGTAGTTAAATGATATACTTAATAGTGTTGTTAATATTACTTTAGATATTATATATACTTTGAGTTAAAACATATTTTTAAATTAGAAATTATATACATTTTGATTTTATTAATTTTTTAAATTAGTAATTATCTTATAGATATTAATTATTAATTATGTTGTTACTTTACATTTGGTGAATGGAACTATTAAAAATAAAATTCTGTGCTGTTGGAAATATGAATGTAATTACTATTATGAAAACTTTGCAATATATATATTGGAGTTAGGATGAAATGTTGAGAAACTTTCCAATGGTTCTTTCATATTTGAAAATATTTAGTAAGTAGAAGAAAATATGTACATAAATTAAGATAATATAAAGACTTAACATATTTCAATGTAAACATCAAAAAACAGAATATGAAAATTTCAGAACACTGTAGGTGGATATATGATAGACTTATTCGAGGATGTACTGGATATAAAATAGATTTTCTTAATGAAGCAGAAGAATTTATCGATTTTGCAAAAATTTAGCCAATTTATTTATATGATGGTCGGATAAGATGTTCGTGCACCAAACATAAATGTGCAAAATTTGTACCTTCTGATGAAATTAAGGTTGATTTGTATAAATTTAGATTTAAATATTATTATTGATGGTAAATTGATCATGATGAGAAGAGACCTGTAGAAAAAGAAAAGTGTTCTAGTAGTGTAACTCGGGATTTGCATAATGTAAGTAATGACTAATAAGTATAAAAATATAGTATTGGCTGTTGGTTGGCCAGATGTTGCAACTCACCTAGAACACAATGTAGAAGAAACTCTAAAGGGATTCCCAAAAGAGACAGGTGGACACCGTGGACGGATCCAAGAAGTGACCAGTTTACGGGTTAGGGTCTAAGGCCACTGGAGGGATAACTGCATCAGTCACTGCATCTCACTTTAAGAGTGCATCACTTGTTGCATTGTAGCAGCTCATGCACATTATTGCTGAGATGAACAGTAGATGTAGGTTATTTACTCCCGAATAGAGCAGTTTCTACAAACTTAGCAATAGTAGCCAAGCTAACATCCATCGTCTTGTCCTTTACCTCATTCTTATCCATATGGTTACCAACAACCCCTACTTACATATATTAGCCACCACCTCAACCACTACAGCTATCGTTATAACTGATTCAACCACCATAGCCAGAAATACTAGATGGCCCACTAGTTAGCAACAGTAGCAAGATGCTACCCAAGATCATAAGACAAATGACTTCCTTTTCAATTTTAGGATGTAGTTACATTTTTATGTATTTTATTTGAACAATATGTTTTATATATCATATAATTTAAATAATACAATTTATGAATTATTTGACTAATCTTATATATTCATAACTATTCGTATGTATTATATGTTTAATTTTTTATTATTAAAAAAACATCAAATTTGAGAAATTAGAATTAAAAATATTAAAATTAATTTTTTAAAAATTATTATAATAAAAATTAAAAAAATAAAATTTCAAAAACTATATTAATTAGACTTTAAAAAAATTAATAATTTTTAACAAAAAAATTTTATTCATTCCAATATATTTTCAATGACTTTTACAATAAAATTTTGAACAAATTTTCCTATAGATTGCTAACAACTTTTTCAATGAAAAAAAAAGAGAGAAAAATTTATGAAAAATCATTCTCTCGAAATCCATCAAAAATATTTTTCAATTGAATTTTTTTTTTCAATATTTTAACCGATGACCATTTTTTATCAGAAATATCATTATTTTAATTAAAAATTGTGATTTTTTTTGTAGTGTTTATATAAGAATTATGACAATTTCAATGTCAACTTCATCACAAAGAAATTACCTTCATTTCAATATAAGCATCATGTGAATTAATTTTGTCTATAATGTGTTTACATGCAAATACAACACTCGACATGAAAATGTTTTATCATTATATTATCATCTAAAACTCTTCCTCCTATAAATATATTTGGATATATGTCAAGCTCCGGTAGAAAAATTTTCCACTCAAAACAAAAAAGCTCTCAAATTAAAAAAAAAGAAAGAAAAGAAACCTTTCATATTTTCTCTAGGAACCCTTATCTAAAATCAAAGATTCTATGATAGCTTCATTTTAAACTCACCTTTCTTAAATTTTCAATACAAAATTTAATGATAATCATCATTGATTAGGAGATTGATGCATTAATGACCATCTTTGTTTCAAATTTCTAATTTTACCCTTTACAAATTATAAATCACTTATGCTTTGCTTGGATGAGTGGAAAGAAAATAAGAAGAAAAGAAAATGAAAGGAAAAAAATGGTATTTTGTTGATTGGTTAGGTGGAAAATGAGAGGAAAGAAAATGGAAGAAAGAGTAAAAATGAAATTGATAGAAAGTAAAATAAATTTGGTGAAAAATCTAGAAGCATGCACAAAGAAGTTGATTATTGAGAAAACATAAAAATCAT
>JANHAO010005051.1:0-23198 GCA_026873985.1 Saraca asoca | reverse complement strand
GATTTTATGTCAATTGGTTCATTATGGAAATTTCTGCATAATTCGGCCAAATTGAGCAGTTTTTGTGTTTTAGCCATATCTTGAGCTACACTTATCCAGTTGATGTAATTCTTATCTTGTAGAAAGCTAAGAGAGTTCTCTACAATTTTCATGGAGACCTCTAAGGTTGAATCACACATTTGGTTAACTAAATTTTGAGTGAAAGTTAAGACTAGAATTCTGCCAGAACACTGTCTCGGGCAGCCAACCTTCATGCATTCAAAAGATAATATCTCGAGCTAGGAAGGTCTAAATGAGGTGAAACTAAGCCCAAATGGAAGCTAACACATAAATACATATTTCATATGAAGATTTGCCATGCTAAAAAATGTCAATATGGGCATCAAAACTGAGTTGCAAATTAGAGGCAGAGTTGCTATAAAATGGGCTGATGCAGAATTGAGTTTTTAAGGCCCCAATTGACATGGATCACAAGCCCATTTTACCACCCTTTGCTTCAACTCATAACTAGCTAGTTAGAGACACAAAAAGAGAGCAGAAAAAGGAGGGAATGCAGTCTGTAAGGAGGCTTAGCATGCAAAGGCAAAAGTAGCCACCAGAATAGCTGTCAGCCTACTTTTGAAGTCAGCAGAATAGCTTTTCCTTTTGAACTCGGGTAGAACCATTTGTTGAGGACTTTTAGCTTAGTTTTTTCATTCAATTTTTTTGTGTTTGAGGGTAGCATTTTCGTGAGGTAGAGAGCAACTTCTGCTCTCCCTCCTTTCTTCCATTTTTTTTGTGTTTTTCAGCCTCTATGGAAGGCTAGTGTGTAAACTAGTCCAAGGGGCTGAAAACTTGCAAGATTAATGCTGAGATTCTGGTATATTTTCCTCCATTCATTTGCTAGCCCTTTCTCTTCCTTTGCCTCTCTGTTTTTATTGCAATATCTGACTTAAGTGGATCCATTTGATTTAGATATTGAAATGGTTATTGAGAGTTTGATAATCACCTTATAAGAGGATATGAAAACTAAGTAATGCATTGAGATCTTAATGGATTGCTTGTGACTGAGTTTTTCTTAAAACTTATTAATCATTTCAGGGATCCTTATTATGATTAATAACAATTGAATGAATATTTAGTGATCTAGGATGCATTGATCTCAAGTTGATTGGTTTCTTGGCTGGTTACTTTGTTTTGTTGTTATTTTTGATTTTGCATGTTTTAGTGTAGTTTAACTTAGTTTTAATTCTGCCAACCCCCCCGAATTTAACTCCTAATATCATTGATAATATTATCCTAAAATGGTCCTTGGGTTTGCCCTGGGTTGCCTATACTACAAGTTAGTTTAGGTAGCTTCAGTTTATAAATTTCTAATTTGACGGCTTCGACAAATCGCTCATCAGATATATGTTGTTTCTAAAGTTACTTTGGATTAAGAAGCCTACAGTTATGCAATCAACCAGCAAAACAAGTTTATGATGTACTTGGACAAACTAGTGTTGTGCAAGGAAAAGATACAGGTATATCTCATAACATGATTAACAATTTAGAGTATAGGCAGCATAATGAATCAAAATTACAAGTCATTGTCTCAATGTGCAATAACAGTGGTAATCTTATAGGTTCTCATGATGATCATGATGCTAAAGGGTGGATTGATGGATATCTTTGTAATATCAAAAGGGGAATTTTTGGTTGACGAAGAATCTAAGTGTTCTAAATTGAAGAATTCTGGTGATTTTGTTATATTTAAGGATTATACTTATTTTTTTGAAGGCCATATTACTCAAATTCATGAGGTGAAGAGAACTCTAACAATTTCTAAATGGAAGAATTGAGCTCGAGGTATCAGTGTAGTGACAGGAAATTCATCTAAGGCTGAGGAGGCAGGTCTAACCATACCCTTAAAGTCATTATGAAGTGCATAGTTTGGAATTGTTGAGGAATCAATCAGTTTTCAATAGTTAGAGCCCTAAGGGCCCTTATTAGGATACACAGACTTGATTATATATTCTCAAGTGAAATTAAGGCATTTTATTAGAGAATTATGGAGGTTGCTGATACAATCTGATTCAATAATTTCTTTGTGGTTGTAACAAATGGCGAAAAATGTGGTTTGGCTATTTTTTGGAGAGTTAAGCTAGATCCTGGTGTTATATATGGATTAGATAGGTTAATTCATTACTCAATTAAAGAAGTGGGGGGTTGCCAAAAATGATTTCTTACAGTGTTTATGGTGCTTCTTGTTATTACAATAAACTTTTGCTTTAAGATTAGTTGTATAGAATCCAAGCAAAGTTGGTGGATCCTTTGGTGATTTGGGAGATTTTAATGCCCTATTATATACTAGTGATAAGGTGGGTGGTTTAGATGTTGGAAATTCTAATAATGCAACTTTCATTGGTTTTATGAATCATTTGAATGGGTAATTGAGATAGGCTTTTAAGGTATTGCTCATGCATGGGAAACCATCAAATGACAGTACAACACATAGGAAACCATCATAGAATGGTCATCTACAAGCTTAACTTATTGACTATATACAAGACTCATACACAGTGCAAATCAAATGAGTTTAAATAAAACATAATTTCTAAAAAATCTATATTTTAAAATAACTCATAAATCACGAAATTGCTTGGGAACTTGTTGGAATTTAAACAGACTCTCCTTTTTTTTTCTTTTTTTTTCAGATATTAGGCCATAAGCCAAATTAACAGTGGAGGGTTACACACCATACCCAGAAACCTATATGTACAATAGATACTACATAACATTAAATTACATCAACACAATGTATATGAACTAAATTTCCTATTCCAACTATCCATTTACTTACTATTGTGCCATAAACTTCTAAATAGGTTCAACAACATATTTTAAAGTGTGCAACTGAGTTCATTTTTAAAAGCTTGAAAAAAAGTGGGAAATAAAAAGGGATAAGTTTATTTGAACTCGATGAATGAATAATTTACTATAACATTTAATCTAAAATGTAATTTATTCAAAATAAAGAAAAATAACATCTTTAAAATGTATTAAATATAAAAAATTTGAAAGAAAAATATTTTGAAAATACATTTGGGATTAAAATTTATTAGTCTAAAAATAATAAATTTGCATATTGAATTATCAAAGCATGAAAAATCAATATAATCATTGGTAATAAAATATAATATATTCCAAATGTGGCTATTCTTTTGCATATACTAAATGAGCAAAAATAATCAATTGCTAAGTAATTGCAATTTAAACCAAATATAGGTCTTGTACTGAAATCCAAAACACTAATGAAAATATGTGCGATTAATGTAATAGTTATGATAAAAACAAGTAAGATCCAATGATATTTTTCTCATAGTCAACTAGACAGATGTCATATGTTAAATGTATGAATCAGAGTCAAATCCTTAATTTAGTTGAACTAGTGTAATTAGGGTCAAATCCCCTTTGTTAGATCAAAGTCAAATCCAAGAACCCGTAACAAATATCATAACATATATATATATATCATATCATTTGTATCACATATCATATATACCCTTCTCCCCTTACTCGTCCACATCTCCCCCTTATCTCTCTAAATAAAAATGCCGATTATATGCTTCTTGTATCACGTAATCATGACAACACAAAATATTCAAGTGCACTTGGGTGTTTTTTAAGGAAAACTTCCCAAGATCTTATTCTTAACAAAAATAGTAAATATAAGACCTAAATTCAAAAATTCTTTACAAAGCCTTATAATCATTTTTGTAATAGCATCAATAACTATTCTTCAATATTTAAACACATATCATTTCAAAACTATTAATCATGCATAATATATAAAATACAAATTCATTTTTATTTATCATAAACCATTAAAAATCATCATTTAAAAGCATGGATACTTTTAAATATCTTAGTTTATGTGAAGTCATTTTCTGAACATGTTAGAAAACAATAAAATGGTCATGGACCTTAATATAAATAAATTAACTTTCTAAAACATATTGTAAATCAAGAATATTATAAAGCATAGAAACATTCATAACAAACTATATTTAAATAACATTATTACTAAAAGATAAATATAAATACAAAGACATTTTCAAGTATAAAAATGACTATGATTGCAAGTGAAAGTAGGTTATCCACTTATGTTCAAATACACGCATCATAAATATTCTCAATTCCAAGCCTCATAATTTATTGTTAGATCCTAACTTTATATCTTTTTAACAGTTTAAGCATGCACTCAACAATTTTTTTTTTACATATATTTAAAGTAAGCTTAAGTAGAACTACCTTTCCTTAAATCTTTATTTCATATCAAAACTAACATGCCTTCTCACCAAGGATGGCAAGATAGAACCACATATTATCATTATAAATAATAGTATCATGCCTAAAGAGATTAATAATTAATCTTAATTCAGGACCCGAAGATAAGGGAATATCTCAGGAAACCCAGTCATCAATCAATTTAAACATAAGTTTAAGACATGTGAATCCTTGGAATCAAGAGAAGCACTATTGGAAGCTATGCTTAATATAAACTACAATAAGCCACTAAAAAGATGTAAAATTACCAAAAAAAATTTCTAGAAAAACCTATTTCATACAACAATAAGTGGGTCTTCACTCACTTCAATTTATTCCTTGTTGTCTCTAGCATGGGTATGGCATTGCAATAGCAACAACATCCATTAGACTAACACTTAGAGTTGATGACAACAACTACATGGTACAATATCATCTTAATGATAGAGGTCCGACAAGTTAAATCATAGGCTTTGACCACTTCTATATCCAACTAGTTCAATTGTCGTTTGCTAGTTCCAACAGAAATCTTGTTTGCTTGGTTGGTGTCAGGCTTGGCTGGTTCCATGAAGTTTGCCGATTGAGTTAGTGGTTGAGCGAAGGTAGGGAGAAGAAGACTAGGAAGAGTTGGGTGAGAGGGAGAAGGAATTGAAGATTTTGGGGATTTGGAGTTTTTAGTCTTTGTTTCCTTTTTGAAATGGAGAAGAAAACAAAAATTTTATTTTAAGAAAAAGATTTCGAAGGGAGAAAATTAGAAAAGGAAGAAACTAATTTTGGTGAAGAAAATTGGTATAAAGGTAGATACTTTGACCTACATAAAACTAATTTTTAAAATGTACTTAAGTCATCCACTTTAATTGCAAGATTTAAACCAGGTCTTTAATCACTAATCAATCAAACTAATGTTTAATTATGGCATACTAACTATATGCATAAAATAGAGTTAATAAATACAACCTTTAAATTTTGAAATCTGGTTAAGTAAGCTTAAACATATTTATTAAACTATAGGCATGGATGCTGCTATTAATTATATTACTTAATTATTTAATAGTTAAAATAAATAATACATCAAACATTTATATCATCCATGAATACTTACTAATTTATTTAGTTTCTCATTTGTTATCTCCAAAACTATGATTTATTTGAGATGCATCAAATAATTAGAAAGAGGGCATTATTAGAAAAAATATATTTATACGAAAAACTTCTATAGTTCATTTTCAAAGGATCAAATTTATGGATTTTATTTAAAAAGAAACAAGTATTATAGTACTTAAAATAAATAGTGCATCAAAATATTTAAAATGATGATCTATAATTTATTTTTTCTAAATAGTTATTGTTAAAATTATAAGATACATTTAATAACTGATGTAATGAAAAAAGCATTGAAACACACTATCATAAATTTAGAATCTAATTGTATAAAACCACAACACTATCTATTAAAATTTAAAATTTGTCATAAAATAGGCTAAATAATTACTAAGTGGTTGGAATAAATGATACATTAAACCATTTAGACAAGAATGAATAATTTATATATTTATTAAGTTAAAACATTAAAAGCCAACACTATGAAATTATAACTATTTAGACAAAATTATTTACTAAAATATCTTTGAGATACATTTTACAAACCTTATATATATAAATTCTAAATATTCTTGATTTTACAAAAGAAATTTTTTAAAGATTGTTTAATAAGAAAGTGTAAGTATTACACTAAATGTCAGATTTGAAAGCTCTTGCCCTTGATGGATAAAAAACTTTATTTTTTAAGAAGTTCTAGCCTTCTAGGACATTGTTGGAGATAAATTGATTTTTACTATTTAGAACTTCTTTTAGTATGGGTTTATGCTCAAGGAACTTAATGTTACCTTTATAGTTTTGATTCTTAAGGTGTTAGGTGCATGTTAATTTAGAGATTCTAGTAGGCTTATAAGTTTATGCAATATGATATATAAATCTATTTTTATGATTCTTATGAATTGAATAAGAGGTAGCTTAAAATCTATGATTGCCCTTATTCAGACTAGGTTTGTTCTAGGGTGACAGATTGTAGAAAATGGTTTACAGAATTAACATATGATTTATACTTTTGCAAAAAAGAGAGGCTCTAGGGTTTGATGGGATTGAAATTGGACATGCAAAAAGCTTATGACCATGTGGAATGGAGCTTTGTCTTGAGAATTTTGTAATTGTTCAATTTTACCTATCAGTTTCTCAATTGGATTAAATAGTGTTTAACTATTATCTTTTTTTGAGTATTAATCAATGGAAGTCCTTCTCGATTGTTTTATCCTCAAAGAGGGTTAAGTGAAGGTGATCCTTTCTTTCTATACTTGTTAATATTATGTTCAAAAGTACTCTCTAAATTAATGTTTCAAGCTGAGCAGGAAGGCTTGATTCATGGAATTAAGCTATTTAGGAATGGTTCTCTGGCTTCCCATTTGATGTTTGCAAATGATATTGTCATCTTTCTTAAAGCTAATGTTAATGAAGTGATTCATTTGTGGGAAATTCTAAACTTATGAATGTTGGTTAGGGTAAAAGATCAATAAAGCTAAATCAGGAGTTTTCTTCTTAAGAAATGTCTTAAGCACTACATGAAGGGGTTTGCAAGAATTTATACATATTTGGGCTTTTAGGACTGATGCAAAGTATTTAGGAATCTCATTCTTCTTATCTAAGTCCAAAGTTAGGAATTTGAAGTTTCCAATTGACAAAGTTCAAACCTAATTAATCGGTTAGAGGAAAAATTTACTTTCATGGGTAGGACAATATATAATGGTTAAATTAGTCCTTCGATAAATATTCGTTTATATGATGCCTACTTTAAAGATTCCCCAAGTGGTATGTGATAAGTTGGATTCAATTTGTAGGCGGTTTTGGTGGAAAGCTAAATAAGAGAGCACTAGATATTTCTATTCAAAAGCTTAAAGTTCTATGTATTAACCCAAGGAGAATGGAAGTCTTGGCTTTAAATCTTTTGATAGCATTAACAAATCTTTTTGAGCAAAGCTATCTTGGAAAATGACAATAGATAATAACTATCCTTGGGTTCAATGCCTAACAGCTAAATATCTTAGCAATCACAATTTTTTGGAAGCAAATCTCAATTCAGGATTTTGGGCTTGGATTGGAGTTCAAGAAGGCAGGTAACTCATTAAAGAAAGTAGCAATGGGATGCTTGGATCAGGTGATTCAGTTAAGGCATTTTATGACAGATAGGTTCTAAGTTATAATGATCTTGTGCTTAAAGCTAGTGAAGGATTGATGATCAATCATGACATGAGAGTTCCAAAGTTAATGTGTGCAAACCAAAGGACATTAACATTTACTTAGGTAATTATTCACAATTAAGGATGCTAATTACATTTTATCATTACTATTTCTAGCATTTAATGATGATTTCATTTTTTGGTCTTTAAATTAGTTTGGTAAGTTCATAACAAAATTAACTTACAAAACATTAAGCTTAGGGCATATAGATACATCAGCACAATAGCAAAATCAGGGGAACTCATCAACAATCCCACAAACTATCAAAATGTGGTCAAAGCTCTAGAATGCAAATATACATCAATGGTATAAAATAATTTTATGACAATTAGTGAGTGGCATTTAACCTTTTAAGTCACGATTGGGGTCATTAGCTAGAATTAGAAATTCATTATGCGTAATTTGCAAACTTGTGTTGGAGTTCAAGCTTTATTTGGTGAAGGGTTATGAAATTATGAGGCATCTTTGGTTTTATTTCACGAATCTTAACATTGTGGCTCTTCAATCACCTACTGTGCTAAGGTTATAAAGTTTTTGATTTGTGGAAATCTTAAGTTCTACCCTACCAAAGACAATTATTATGTTTGCAACAATCACATTGAAGTGAACATGGGAACTCTGGAATGTAATCATGCATGATGGATGAAGGTGGACTACAATGGTATGGATTAGCATGCTAAAAAGTGGGTGGAAAATGAGCAAATCTAATCAGGTTAAATGGAGGGATAGACCTTTGATGGGGTTATGGGCCATAAGCATTGGAGCCCACCTCATTAGAACACGCTAAATGCGGGCTCACAGATATATGTTAATGGCAATTTTGTGCCCCAATATAAAGTGCAAAGTGTTTGGGAGGTGTTATCATAATTTTGAATGTGCCTTTACAATTGTGCTTGAGTAACTGGGAATTCAAAAGGCCTTTCTATTATTTAATAATTTCAAAGGATAAGATATTTAGGTTGAGAGTGATTTTAAAATGGAGGTTGAAGCCTTGTTGGGAATTTTTAATTGCCCCCGAAACATGCTTTTGATGTTTAATTCAGTAAAATCCTTATTTTCTTCCTTAAATAATGTGGAATTACTTTGGTGCCCTTGGAAATGTAATATGCATGCAGTTGCAAAATGGGTTAGATGTGTTATTCAGAGTGGATTTGGTCATTTGATTTAAATTACACCTAATGTAGAACTATTTATACTTCATGACTTGTTTTCCCTAATGGATGAATAAATGTATATTTTCTTAATTAAAAAAAAGGATAAGAAAGGTTAAAGAACTTAGAAATCATGTGTTTTATAATTTTCTGCACAACTAAATAAAATCAAATAATCAATGAAAAATCATATTTTTAGTTAAAACATTGTCAAAACTCCAAAGAAAAGGTTATTTGAAAAAGATGCACAAACACTTGGTTAGCAAAGAAAGCTTGAAATTGCAACCTCATACACTAAGAATTTTGCTCATAGTATTTTCCATCATAAATACTCTAAGATTAATGAATAAAAACGAAACTAAAACACTATTTTAGTTCCTCATACATATAAGTTTTTTCAATTTGATCTTTATTTAATTTCATTCTCGATTTGGTCTTTCACACCTTCAATTTGATTTAGTTATGTCCCTTTGTCCATTTGTCTTTAACTTTATTAATGAAATTGATGATATGGAAGTCTAAAAACTGATGTGGTGTCTTCTAATGCTTACATAACACCTTTCATATTATAAACCTACTTTGTAACTTTAATTTAAAAGTAGAGACATAAGATAATCATTTTAATTTCTTATTTTTTTATCATTTAATACATTTTGTTTTAATCCATATAAACACTTAATCTTTTTTTACAAGTTATATTTAGTGTCTACATATACATTGGATGGCATTACATAAGATTTTGGACTTTTAAATTATTATTTTACTTGATATAATATGAAGTAAATGGATAGAATGACTTTATTAAAGGAAATTGAATTTATCGGAGACTAAATTGAAAATTTTATATTTATAAGGGATTAAAATGATATTTTAGTCTAAAAACTATAGAAATCTTAATGTTATTTCTAGAGAAATAAAAGGATGTAAACAAAAAAAAATACTATGATCAAACAAAATAGGTTATTTATATTAAATTACATGAAGCTCTTTAAAAAGAACAACCACTTTATCCAATTTTGCATTAGCTTCCTACAATAAAAAAAAAAATTGTAATCCAATGACTAAGGCACCAAATTTAATGAGTCAAAAGATCGAGAAGGAACTATTGCAACTTTAGCTTATTGAAATTTTATTTAGACCAATTATCAAACAAATACATGCAAACGTAAACACATTAGTCAAACTTAACATCAACAAATATAGCAAACAGGTCCCCTAATTTATTAATTTAAGTGGAGAACTTTCCATTCATATTTATATCATATTAAAATTTGTTGTCAATAGTTACAGCCCCAATAGCATGTTCATTTTCTTATTGCTTACAATATTAATTAATCCCTTTGTCTAATTTCAAACTTGTTGTTTTATTGACTTTTATTTACAATATAGACACTAAATCATAAACTCTTGGTTTTCACACAATCATTGAGCTAGGTATGTGTAAATGTCATATAGCTATTGTTGACGTCGTATTTTGGTGGTGTTCCAAACTCCAGCCAATGGGGGATTCTTTGGGATCTCAAGCCTGTTTCTAGTTAGCAGATGTGAACAATGACCAAAAATGAAATGTGATGGATGAAAGAGTAGGGAGAAAGACACCAGATTTAACGTGGTTCAGACAAATCTAGATCTTACTAGACCCTATGTCCACGGTATGTGTGGTATATATAAGTAGGATTACAAATGGTTTCTGTTTCCTATTTTTACAGAGTTTTTGCGTATATGCGATTGACCTTTCTCACTTATCCCTCTCTCTGTTTATCTGTCGGGTCTCCCCCTTTTATAGAAGGAAGAGGAAGACATATATTAATTACAAGCTACAGTGGCATTTACATCAAATAATAAGTAGAAAAGACAGTTGTAGGCTACCATCCGGCTGTTGCAGTACATAGGCTTATGGAGGTGGGGCCCTCCTATCAGTTGTAGACCTTGGCTTGTAACCGTTGCGTGCTACTGCTTCTGTCATACGGAGAATCTTATGCCTTCACGCTGGGGTCTAGGATTCAGACTTGAGACGCTGGTGTAGTGATGAGGAAGTGAGCTTAGTGCTACTGCAAAGAGGATGGTGAGCACTCGTAAGGAAGGTCGATCATTTTTGACAAGTGCCTTACCAGGCCATCAGTCAGCGAAGTATGGTTCGCTAAGGAGGAGCTCACTGGGACAGATCTCGCTAAGGAGAAGTTCGCTAATATGCTTCTAACGATCTCTTTCCTTTAGAGATTCCAAGTCCACTGCCTTAGGTCAATTTCTGTATACAACATCAGCCCCCCAACTCTCAGTTTGTGCAGCAGGCTAGGAGTTGAAGACTTTTAAGATTTCAACCGGTCAACACTAGAACTGTTGTTACCTTTCCCCAGGTTTTGTTTTTACCGAAGCGACTCCAGTAATTATGTCCGCACTAAGTTGAGTCTTTTTCGAGGCCATTAATGCGAGTGGTTGGGAGATGAATCTAGACTCATTAGTGAACCATTTCCTACTCTATTTGGAGAGGCTATCTTCCATCCTTATCACACAAAATAAATTATGGAGTATCCTGATAAGCCGCCATTGAAATTTTGGCCCTTCCTGGAGGTGTGTATGGTCTGCTGCATATGTGATTCGAAAGAATCATTTTCCCTGGTAATGTGAAAGGATCTTATATGGATCCTGGATTATGTCCTCCCGGTTCCGTCGTGAGGCAATTGTTTGGTCGGCCAAGCTCCTGAGGCTTCCTGGTCAGGTTTCTTTAGGAGGAGCAGGTGGTCGAGGGTATAAGGGATGCAGCACTACCACCGGTTGTGCATCTGAAGGAAAAATGAGTGGCGTGCTGTTCTCAAAACATGGCCATCCATGATTGGCTTCTCCCTTTCTTCTTTTTTCTTTTGCTTTCTTTTCTTCTTCTTTTAGTGGGGACTTCTTTTGCTCCTCAACTAACTTGTACCTTAGGATTTTATAGTGTATTTCACATTGTTTCGTATTCAGAGCTTTCTGATGTAAATATACCTCATTGAGGTCTTTTAATGAATAAAATTGCTTTCTAGTACTTTCTGCTTGCTTTTTCTATTTTTGGTACGCACATTATTTGATTGATCTGAGTGGCTTATATGTACCTGAAAAATAGAGTGGGAAATGCACATACCTGGTCATAGTTGAGTTGTGACTTAATTAGGTTCACATGTAAGCTACGATTTAATCAAGTTCACATGAGAGCTGCGATTTAATCAAGTTCACATGAGAGCTGCAATTTAGTCAGGTTCGCATGAGAGCTGGGATTTAATCAGTAAGCGATCTTGTGCTCGAATGTGCATGAGAGCTACAATTTAATTAGTAAAGGGTGATCGATCTTGTGGTCGAGGCGATCTTGTGCCCAAAGGGGTGGCCAATCTTATGGCCGGGGCGATCTTGTGCCCAAAGTAAAGGGTGACCGATCTTATGGTCAGGGCAATCTTGTGCCCAAAAGGGTGATCGATCTTGTGGCCGGGATGATCTTGTGCCCAAAGTAAAGAGTGACCGATCTTGTGGTCAGGGTGATCTTGTGCCCAAAGGGGTGGCCTATTTTGTGGCCGAGGCAATTTTCTACCCAAAAGTTTATTTTAGAGCATCTCCACGCCTCAGTGAGCCCTCATCTCAACTGGATAGGTGAGTTTGTTTTGGAGCATCTCCACACCTCAGTGAACCCGCAGCTTAACTGGTGAGTTTGAGCATCTCCACGCTTCAGCGAGCCCTCAGCTCAACTGGATAGGTGAGTTTGTTTTGGAGCGTCTCCACGCCTCAGTGAGCCCTCAGCTCAACTGGTGAGTTATTTTCGTCAATTCTTCTCTGCATTAAACTCTGAGTGGCCTTCATTAAATAATGGATTGGAGTGCTCAGCCTCTCATAAGACTCATAGTGGGTCGACAGCGTGCAGACGATGAGTGTTGCTATCACAAAAGAAAATTTAATATTAGTAAACGTGTTCAAAAATGCTCATACAATTCAGGGATAAATATAAAAGTCTAGAAGATTGTCCTGATAGTAGGGGACCACTCTCGCTCAGTGCTCCAAAGATAGGACCCATGTTGTTGCCTAGAAGGCTACACAATGTAACCGTGCAGATGTCCTCTTTTAATGAGATCTTTGATGGCATCCCGTAGTGCCCAACATTTCGAGGTGACATGTCTGAACTCATTGTGGTATGCAAAAAATTTTTCCCGGTTGACTCTGGACTTGCCAGTAGTCTTCAAGGGCAGAGGTTTTCCAAAGTCTTCCTTGTCCCTCTCCATTACAAAGATCCTATCTTGAGCATCTGACAGGATACTATAGGTGCTGTGATGAGCCTGGAATGGGGGCCTTTCATCCTTGCCCTATTTCACGGATTGAAACTTGGGGTTGTCATTTCCACTTCGACGGTTGCTTCTTTTCTTGTTCGAGGCCGAATTGCCTGTTTCAATTTTTCGAGGACCAAAAGTTTCATCCCACCTGATTTGCTTCATGGCCCGCTCATAGAATTCTCCTAGGTTTCTCACCGGGGACTTGTACAGGCTCTTAAATAACTTTTCATCCCTGCGGAGTCCTGCCGAGATGGCAGCCAGAATAGCCCCATCCTAGGGTTTCTTTACATTATTGGCTTCATGCCTGAAGTGAGCGAGATAATCTTTCAGCGCCTCTTGCTTGCCTTGGAAGACTATGGCGAGGTGGCATGAGGGTGCAAGTTACTTTTTCAGCGCTTGATATTGATCGACAAATCTTTCCTGATACTTCTCCTAACTGCTGATGCTGCGAGCTGGGAGACTCTTGAACCATGCTTGAGGGACTTTGCCTAGGGTAGCGGGGAAGACGCGACATCTGATTGAAGAGCTACAAGCTTGGAGATCCATCTGGATGTTGAACAGGTCCAGATGGTTACACGGGTCGTTGTCTCCATCATACAGCGGGATGACTGGGACTTTAAGTTTACTTGGCAGGGGTTCCCCCATGATCTCTCCAGATAGAGGGGTCTGCTCCCTAAAGCACCCTTCGTTATTTTAGGTGTGGAGGTACTCCTCCAAACACTTAACTCTTTGAAGGAGGCCTTCCACCATGATACCTAAGCCCTCAAACTCCTGGTTAGGGTTCTGGAGGCTCGGTCCATCATTCTGACTATACGGACGGTGATTCAGGACTTGCTCCCAGTTGATCTCACCAGAACGTTCAACCTCAGGTACGGCGGGCTCAGTCTATGCTTGTACATTCTGGGCTTGCGCTTGTACCAGTATTGTGACTATTTTAGTCAATTCCCCCATCATATGTTCGAGTCTTTCCTAACGCTGGAACTAGATTTACGGTTCTTTGACACTGTTAGCAGCGAGAGCCAGTTGCGCCGAGCTGGCTGGAGGGAGGCCAGTGGCTGCTCTAATCACAGGAGTGGTGGATAAGTCCATTGTCGAGACATGGTCGTCCGAGGTTTGGCATCTTGTGTTCGAGGCCCTAATAACTCTTCCTTTGGCCATCACAATGGGAAGTCAACTAGAACAGGTGATATCCTCACAGACGGCGCCAAAATGTTGACGTCAAATTTTGGTGGTGTTCTAAACTTCGGCCAACAGGGGATTCTTCGGGATCTCAAGCCTGTTTCTAGTTAGCAGATGAGAAGAATGACCAAAAATGAAATGTGATGGATGAAAGAGTGGGGAGGAAGACACCAGATTTAACATGGTTCAGCTAAATCCAGATCTTGCTGGACCCTACGTCCATGGTATGTGTGGTATATATGAGTAGGATTACAACTGGTTTCTGCTTCCTATTTTTACAGAGTTTTTACGTATATGCGATTGATCTTTCTCACTTATCCTTCTCTCTTTTTATCTGTCGGGTCTCCCCCTTTTATAGAAGGAAGAGGAAGACATACATTAATTACAAGCTACAGTGGTGTTTACATCAAGTAATAAGTAGAAAAGATAGTTGCAAGCTACAATCTAGCTGTTACAGTACATAGGCTTGCGGAGGTAAGGCCCTCCTGTCAGTTATAGACCTTGGCTTGTAACCGTTGTGTGCTACTGCTTCTGTCATGTGGAGAATCTTATGCCTCTGCACTGGGGTCTGGGATTTAGACTTGAGACGTTGGTGTAGTGATGAGGAAGCGAGCTTAGTGCTGCTGCAAAGAGGACGGTGAGCACTCGCAAGGAAGGTCAATCATTCTTGACAAGTGCCTTACTGGGCCATCAGTCAGTGAAGTATGGTTCGCTAAGGAGGAGCTCGCTGAGGAGAAGTTCGTTAATGTGCTTCCAATGATCTCTTTCCTTTGGAGATTCCGAGTCCGCTGCCTTGGGCCGATTTCCATATACAATAGCTATAGATTTTCAAACTTCATATTTTATGTCCCTTGATTATATCTACATTTAATTAACAAAGAATGATTGAATATTGTAACCCTTAATTGCCATACTGTATAAAACTTTCAATACTTATCTCATGCTCATCTAAATGGACACCAAATCATAAAAGTACAGAAAATGCCAAGAATAAAATTGATTGTACATTGATTGCCCACAACTTTGTTTAAATTATTGGTGGATATAGACAACAAAATTAACAAAATCATTACTCATCACACATAGTATAAGTCAAAATTCAGAAGAGGAAAAATTGATTAACACTGGGTAGACATACTAGGAATAGCAACATGGGCGTTAGGCACTACAAAATAACACAATCATAATAATTAAATTACTAAAATAAATCTACATATGCAGATAAAAAAAGCCATAAAAATAGTCATTTTTAAACAAAATAAGGGGGAAAGTGTCAAGTTTTAGGATAGTTATCTAAACATAAACCAAAACGTCAAGTTTTAAGACTGTAAAATTACACAATCAGTGGAGCATAGAATAGTTTTCTGAACATGAACTAAAATGTCAAGTTGTAAGACTTTGAGAGTAAATGAACAAATTATTGAACCCATAACTCAAATCAGACCAAGACACTTGAGGTTTCTTTCAACCTAAATCTAGTATATACTAAAACTCAAATCAATTTTGGAAACACATTAAGTTAAATATTTTAAACTGTAGATTTAGATTTCTTATATTATAACAATAAATCTTACCTTATTAAGCAAGATACACTTTGTTGTGACAACGCCAAAGCAAATATAGATCCTTACAAGACATTGGGATAAAAACACTTGATACCATGAAAGCATGATACATGAAGTAATTAAGATTCCTAAGTTTCTAAAGCAACATGTGAATGACATGCTCTAGTACATGAAGTAGTGACAAAGTAATTCAATTAAACTCCATAAGTTCAATATTATTCCTCTTTACACATTGTCATCAAAGCAAAAAAATCAAAGGGCTAGTGATGTTATTTAACCATGTAAGTGCTTATGTTAAGCAGTAGATAAAGGTCTAATTTTACCTTTAGTGAGGGAAACTACTATATAGATCAAAAAGTATGCTTTCAAGACTTAAATTTAACTTCATATTACGCTTCAATATCCTTTAGAGTTCCATAAAGTCTTAAATGTGAAGAAAAATATAACATAATAAACCAAAAATAAAAAATAAAAAAAGTTACTGAGTATATAATTTTAAATTTAATAACAAAAGAAATTTCTTTATTTATTTTGAAACATGATGTAAGAATGAAAATACCAATCAAAGTTACACTTACTTTGAGATTATTAAATCCTATACCTGCACTTGTAGCTATATAGTTTTCCCACATGTAACATACTTTTCTTGTGACCCAGAAAACATGCTTCCAACTTTGCTGGGATACTTTGTCTAGAATTGCAAAAGATGGCAATCACTAACAACAACACCAAATGAAATAGACTTATCATAAATTCACCAACAACAATGCAGTTTCAAAAATATAAACTTAATATTTTTTACCAACACAAATATGTCATTTATAAACATAAACTTAACATAATTAGGCAAAAACAAATCAATACTTACAAGGGTGATGGAATATAATATAATGAAGTTCCATGAGGTTTAAAAAAGCAAGCAACTTTGAGCAAAGAAATAAAAAAGTCTATAGAGAAGTTGGGGAAAATAATAAAACTTTCTTACCCATCAATAAATGTAAGAGAAATCATGAAAAAAAAAACTTATTCATCTAGAATCAAGAGTAGAAATCTACCTCAACTATAGTTATAACCATAAGCCCTAAATCTTTAAATCCAAACTAAGTGATAATTACTAATCTTAAAATCTAGTAAGTTAGAACAATTGGGTGTGGAAATTTTACCTTTGAAATAACCCAAAACAACCCATACATAGATGAGGTTGATCTGAAGTTGGTGGCTGATTTAGAGTTCTTATTGGCACTGGGCAACAACGAAAACAATGGTAGTAGTAGCACATACAACCATGGTGACTTCGATTGTGGCAATAGCAGCATATGGAGCAATATACAACAAGGGTGGTTTGCTTAAGGATCGATTGATGATGGGAAAAAAGAGAGATAATAGGAGAAAATGAGAGACAATGATAGAGCAAGATGGCGGGAAAAGAAAGTGAATCAATGAGGATAGAGGATGGTAGTTGGTGATGATTTAGTGATGGGAGTACGGCGTTGGTGTTAATGAAAAAGGGAAAGTGAGGAGCGTAACCAGGTGTGAAAGAATGAAGAAATAAGGAACAAAAGAGAAAGAAGAAAAAAAAGGAAAAAAAAAAAAGGAAAACCACACCTCAAATAAAGAGAAGCAGCTTAGGAGATGTGAATGAAAAGCTTACACATGGAGGTACAACCTTGATTTAATAGTAAGTATAGATTTAGTCATCATGTATCATAATTTTAATAAAAATAAAATATTTTATTAATTATTTTAAAAGATAAACAAATTAAAATTTACAAGTTAATTATATTTTCATCAAATAAAAATAGATTATATTTAATTTAATATTATATTTTAAAATTTTAAATATTTGTAAGACATGTTTCATTATTTTTATAGTAAGGATATTATTGCCTTTTGTTCATTCCATTATGATATTATTTTCTTGTACTAATTATAATAATGTAATGAAATGGTTATTCTATTTACATGGTGACATAAATGAAATGATTAGTTGATTAAGAGTCTACTTGTTTGCTTTGTTAGAATACATCTTTCGTAAGAAAATTATTTATTTATATTTATAATTATAAAAAATTAAAATTATAAAAAATATTCTATTTATTTAATATTATATATAAGATTGTGTGGTACAAAATAACATCCATTACTCCATAATAGAAGTTGCTTTTTATTTTCTAAACAAATAAAATTTTTCCTACAAAAGTTTTTTTTTAACAAAACAAATAGACTCTAATATTTTATTTCTATTCCCTTTTGCTTTTCTGTCCTAATTTCATTCAAATCATTCTATTCAACTAAATAAGAGTAACAAATTGGCTAAAATGTACTTATTTCCCTCTAATTTTTATTCAAATTTTAATTTTGTTCCCTAATTTTTATTTGATTTAATTTTGCTTTTTAACTTTAAAAAATAAACAATGTTGGACTATAGTTAATAAAATTCATTATAATGACAGAAAAATATGATATGATAATATTTGGCAATGGTGTGAAGTTAATGTGGCAAATGGCTTTCGATCCACTAAAACCTTTTTGTTGCCAAACAAAACTGCTATATTTTAAAATCGCTAAAACTATTGGAATTAATATTCTGCAAATATAACATTGTCTTTACATAACACAAAATATTCATGTCTTCCCACAATACGAGTTCTTCCTAACACGTAATCTTGTGCAAAAATCACTATTATTTAATGTTTATTTTTTTTCGTCGTTATGATAGATTCTATCTATTGACAGTCAATTTTGGTATTTAGTCAATAAAGGGTTCAAGAGACCGAGCCACTATTCTATTAATTAATGCGTGCGGATTTGCTATAAGGGAAGACAAGGGAGAATAAGAAGGAGTTTTTATCGTGATTCGGCCAAAGTCTGTTAGATCTCTACGTCCACGGTGAGTGATATTATCTTCTTCAAAGGAGTTTACAAAAATCACCAGAGAGTGTCCCCCCATTTTTTTTCATTTTTTCTCTTGGTATAACCTTCTCGTTCCCCCCTTTTATGGGGAGAAGTTACAATAGATAATATTAGTTTATTTGTATACAACTATGATTACATTTGTACAAATATTAAATGTCATATGACAAGTAATAAATGCTGGGCAAATCGCTATAGGATCTTTGGGGGCTATGGGCTGATAGAGTGCTTTAGGCGGCACCTATCAAGTACCTGATCGGTTCCCTAGGCACGAAGGAGAGCTCGCCAGCGTCCTTACCATTTGGAGCTTCGTGGTTGCATGTTTAGCGGCCTGCCTGTGAGGCTCCCGGCGGCCTTGTCTTAGTTTGGGCAAGTCCTTTTCTCTCTAGGCCTTTTGTTATCTGTCCAAAGGATCCTCACAACATTAGCCCCCTAACTCGTAGCTTGCTTTGCGAGCTGGGAGTTCCCCGTGTGCTCTCTAAGGTGAATATAACATCTCAGTAATTTGGTTTGCTTAGCGATCGCCAGCATATCTTTGCAATGGTCATAGGTTGCCCATGACATGTATTGCCTAATCTTTGTGTATTGTACAAGTGCTCATGCGTGCTTCAGTGTTTAAGAGAGAAGCTTCCTTTATAGGATTGACTTGGTTTAGATTATCAGCATTTCCTGTCGCTTTATTATGGCAGTTAAGTGGGCCTGACTGGGAGGTAAATCAAGCTCTGGAGGCTTAGCGTTTATGCACCAGGTGTACCCAAGCTATTGGATAGCGAGCTCTGAAGGCTTAGTGCTTACGCACCAGGTGTGCCCGAGCTGCTTGAATGGGAGCTCTGGAGGCTTAGTGCTTACACACCAAGTATGCCCGAGCTATTGGATAGCGAGCTCTGGAGGCTTAGTGCTTACGCACCAGGTATGCCTGAGCTATTGGATAGCGAGCTTTGGAGGCTTAGTGCTTACACACCAGGTATGCCTAAGTTGCTTGAATGGGAGCTCTAGAGGCTTAGTGCTTATGCACCAGGTGTGCCCGAGCTATTGGATAGCGAGCTCTGGAGGCTTAGTGCTTATGTACTAGGTGTGCTGGAGCTATTGGATGGAAGACAGAGCGTCTTTATCTTGAGTTATGCGGGAGTTAGCTATGTGACCTGCCTTCTCATTTTTCGCTAAGGATTTGAGTGTTTCTTCGATTTTAGCGGTTGGTGTAATGATTATTTGTGCTCAACTGGCAGGCTATTGTATTAAATGCTTAATGCGCGCTGGTCCACCGGATTACGGGTCAGTTGAAGGGTTTTTTCATTTGATGGTCCTACTTATTTGATTTTAAAATTAGAGGACTCCCCCTCTTCGACCATCATTTTATCTTTCCTCGATCTCTCTTTCCCTATTCAGAGGCCACTCATTATCCTTTTTTCAAGAATCTTGCCTTGTCTTGCTAGTGCTATCGAACAAGCCCTTAGGTTGCAGCCTGCTCTCCACCGTTCAAACTCCCAAATCATCCTTCGAGCATTAAGGTGAGCTTCTGCTTCTGTGTTGTTATTTTGTTTTTGTTTTGAGAGCTCTTACGAGTGCTTTCATTGTCGGAAGGAAAGGACAATTCCAGTGAGATGTTGTCTGTTCTGTTGATGGTGGCTAAAGCGTTTAGGCGGCGGTGACGGAGTTAGGTCCTAAGGCTTTTGTGGCCTTTCCTTTTAGGGTTCTTTCACGTGCTTCTCTTTTTCTTCCTCCTTTCTTTTTTCTTTTCTTCTTTATTTTTGGCGATATTGGGGTAGTGTTGCGTTCCTCTTAGGTCTGGTGGTTCCTGGATTTTTAGGTTTTCTCATCCGAAACCTAATTCTTCCTTTTCTTCTCCTTTCTTTTTTTGTAGATGTCTCAGTCTTCCCAATGATGCTGCCATCTAATAGCCAACGAGGACATTGAGACCGAAGAAAGTGAGGAGATACCTCATATGCAGGACGTAACTTCCCAAAGTGGAGAGGTTACAAGTAGGTTTGAAGCCTACAGGGAACCAATAGAGTCTAGAACTATCTCCCCCTTTAAACACTTTCCTTCCATTATCAGAACCAGAGAAATGGGGGGAATTGCAGAGGCATATTTTTTTCTGAGGGGCTACCGCGTGCTGGTGCCATCGCCCACGGACCATGTTGTACATCCTCCACCGAAGTTTGTGGCCATCAGTGTCTACCACCTCAATGTAGGTTTCGGATTCCTCGTCCCATCATTCATTATAGATTTTTTGAACGAGCTGGGGCTTGCCCCGGCACAATTGACACCCAATGCCTATTCTTCTTTAATTTCTTTCACTCTCATCCGTTTACAAAATGGCCTTCCTCCCCCCAGCGCACGGGCCTTGTGTTTCCTTTACTAGACTAAGGGTTTCGGTCGGCATGAGGGCTTTTATTATTTGTCACCTCATTCCTTGAGGTTCAAGAAGGCGCTGCCTTGTGGGGAGGCTTAAGGAAAATTGAATGCGGGTCCTTACAAAACCCACTGGTTCTTTGTATCCTGCCCATCATTGCACTGTCTTCAAAACTTTTCTTTTGCGGTTGATTCGGGTGAGTGAGTTAGAGGGAGGGCTGACTCTTTTATTTGTTGCCCCTCTAGCTTCTTTACTTTGTCTGATATTTCTTTATGTTTTCTGTAGAGGGCGTACGAAGGGAGAGGTCAGAGTTAAGTGCTGAGGAGACTAAGATTTTGGAGTAGCTATCCATCGCTGATGCTTCCTTAAGTAGTTCAAGGTTTAACGAGGACCTCTTGTGGGCCTACGAGTTTTCTCCCCCTGGGAATTGCGCTTATCAACAGCTCGTGTGACATTGGAGTTTATGGTATAAAGGAGATTCCTCCAGTAAATTTCAGTGAAATGGTTGACATAGGTCAGGTTAACCTCATCGAGCCCCTTCTCAGGCATAAACGGGTTGCCAGTGCCTGTGCTGATCGCCCTTCCTCTTCGTTGGTTCCTCAGAGGCCTACCCTGGCTATTTCGCTCTCTGCCCCAGCTTCGACTTAGGTTGATCTTCCTTTCAGTCTATCCACAGTGGAGGAGACCTTAGCTTTACCAGTTCAGACCCTGCATCGTGGCTCTGTCAAAGTTGAAAGGGAGATTGAGGGGTCACAGAGCCCAGGAGGTGATGCTTGTGATTAACTTTCTCTGAAGAAGCAAAGACTCAGCAAAGGGAAGGAGCTTGTTCGAAGCTCGTCGCCTCATCCGACAGGTGGATTAGTCCGTCCTTTTGAGGGGTTAGAGGCCAAGACTCTGGCTTTCTATAACTTCATTCATGAGAACGTAGGGTGGATCTTGGGAGAGGATGTTGCATCTCTGGAGGATGACGAGACGCGAGACAGCGTCTTGATGGAGATACTAGCTTGTCATTGCCTAGTGGTTGGTGACGCTTCCCTTCCTTGTTTTCTTGCCTTATTATGTCTTGTGCTCTGAACCTTTCTTCTTTTTTATGGGGCGCTTCAAGCCATCAAGCAGAGGAAAGGATGCTTGAGTTGGGAGGTAGAGAGAGAGAGACTCAAAGCTGACCTTGCCGCCGCCATCGACGAGGTGGCAGGATTGAAAAGGAAACTGGAGGACACCGAGTGTCAGCTAAAGAATGCTAATGCCACGGCTAGGAGGGGGTAGAGGCCTTTGCACATAAGGTGGCTGACTTTGCTTCAAGGCTACAGAGGACCCATGAGGAGCTACAGAAAAGTAAGGGGGACATACTTCTTCTTACCCAAGAGGTTGGGGGCTTCTAAAGGCGGTCTGAAGATGCTCGTGAGGAGGCAAGTCATGCTATTGAGAGGGCATAGTGGGCTGAAGAAAGAGCCATCCATGCTGAAGAGGAAGTCACCAAGATAAAGGAAGAGACCTATGCTATGGTTGAGGAAGCTCAGACGGCTGCTACCGCCCATACTACCGATAGCTTCATGTATACCTTGTGGCTGCATCATCCGAACATGGATTTTTCTTTCTTCGGCGGAGACATTTCAAATGTTATCCAAGATTTTATCGAAAGTGCAGGGATAGCTTCTCTATATGGTGCCGGGGTTGCCGATGGTACAGATCATCCTCCCGCGGAGAACACTACACCGGCCCAAGTTACTTCGCAAGGGGAAGAAGCGATCGGGAATGAGTTTGGCGAAGAACCATCAGGGAATGTGCCCGCAGTGACCATTTCTGACGTTCAGGATCTTCCTATTTCTGAGGCCCCCCTTCCCCCTAGGACCTTGTTGTCTTATTTCCTATGTCTATGGTTTGTAACTAAAACATTTCGCTTTAAGCTTTAAGGGACTTTGCCTTTTTCCTTCTCTCTCTTGGCTTTACGACGTATATGCTCCCGATAATTTATACTGGGCAAGGTGGGAATCAAACTTCTCTTTGTTTTGCAATGGGATGAATACAATTTTCTTTAATCGAAATGTCATCGTTTTCATGAATTCAAGTAAAGACATGCATTGCTAACTTGTCAAGGTAAAGGGGAATTTACTTAATTTGAAGTACGGTTACAAGTTTCCCATATCGAATTTGCTCTACTGATAATAGG
>JANHAO010005050.1:0-23211 GCA_026873985.1 Saraca asoca | reverse complement strand
AAGATGAACATTCAACCTTTATATCCAAACCACAGAATGTATAGTTCTGGATGCGATAGGGCTCAATCAAATTGGCCTAGGGCACTCACCCAAACTAACAAATATGTGTGCCATCTATAGCTCCACTACAGTCCTAGGCCATAAAACAAGCATATGTCAATATGTTCCACAACATTGGCAACTAAAAACCAAGGAAAAAAAAAAGTACACTGAAAAGTAAGGATAGTATCTGCTACTGTGTAGTATTTGTGGGGGGATATGGGATTTGGAAGGTCGCACCAAAAACTCCTTCTTAAGTGAAATAACAACTCGTAACACACTATGAAAGTGCCAGCTGATTGTGTCTCTCCATAACAATGGAAGAAAAAGTACACGGTCTGATGTTTGACATTGTGGGATAGGATGTAGAGAAATCTCCCCACTTGCTCCTTCACCATAGCTTGAAGAGAATCCTTCGCTCTACCAGTGCCCTGTAATTTCTGACACAAGTGAAGAAATGCGCATAGGCCCATACATATGACATCACAATAGTTTTGTGAATGCAGTAGTTGATACATCAACTATTGTTGCATTCTAGCTCTTTTTGCCCTCCCATCACCAATGGGTGGATGGATATTTTCTGACACCAACTGGACTAAATGCAAGGCATACACAATGTAACAAATTACTTGCAACACACAATATGTTCGATGGTTTTCCTAATCCAGCCTCATTTGAGTAAGGTGATTAGCTCCATCTATCACTCCAAAACTAGTAATTTGTTTTACATGATATGCATCATTGTATATATTATACAGACCTTTGTCCATGGAGGATTCATTATTACCTTGGCTATCCATCTAATTAACATGCAACCATGCAATAAAAGCATAAAGGTTATATCCCATAAAATCAACCAACGAGGCAAAAGCATTCAATGTATAAGTGTACATCAAGAAAACATCATCAAAGTAGTCACTCAATCTAACCACGTATACAACCTATAACACCTCATGAAAGTACATTCAACACAACAATCAGAAGAAGCATAAATAGACATTCTAGAGGAACTAAATAGTAAAACGGGCATTAATGCATTAGATTGGTTTTGTCTAACCTTTCCTTGTTTAGGAGATGGTACGAATCAGAGAAATAGAGTGGTTGGTAATGAGCTAAAACTTAACAATACTTTCAGCAGTCAGAATTATCCAAGCATACTCTTGTACCACAGAACACCACAAACAAGCAACAAGCAAATGCAAATATAAGTATGTTGTGTTATCTTATTACAATGCATGTGCAATAATTGACTGAGTGGGTAATTTTAGCATAATGCTAGGGACCATTTCCCAGTATATGCTGCCTGCTTAGGCTGTGAACTTCTATAAATGATTGTTAGCTGGGTAATTGAGTTTTCTGTTATTTTATTCTTTTTTTAGTAATAGCTAACTCTGTGCAGCAGATGAATCAAATTATGTACTAGTTGTTACGATACATTTCAATTATTCAAACATAAGGTTGAAGACAATTTATATGATCACATCTTAGGTTGGTTTGTGATGAATAAAGTCTAATTACTTACAAGTTACAACACATTACAGCAAGAAAATTAGCACATTGGTTTGGAATGGTATCTATGACTTCATTGAAAGCATATAGAAAAGTTTAGAGTAAATAGCAAATCTTTGTCAGATTTTGGTCATTCAAAATTACACAAGTAGAAGTGTTTCTATCATGATCGAGCAAATAGGCACCAGAAGGTAGTTTCTTGATATTATCTTATCCTACCAAAAAAACTTCTCTTCCATATTACTTTTGACTTTAGCCTTTGTTTCATTCCAGGAGGCAACTTATTTTCTTGTGTGATTTTTTTGTTTTTTTTTGTGTTATTTCGATATGAAAGCACAATATCTACACCAAGAAACTGGTGCCTATCAAAAGCATTCAAATTAATTTAAAATTCTAATTATTATGTCTTTAACGAAATAGGTAGAAACAATAATAGTACAGATATTCAATAGATTTTCTAAGCTTACCGTCTGTCAAACGAAGCACAAAAAGCCAAGAGTAGAAAGCAATAGCCCAAGAAGAAACAAATCGGACGAAGCACAGGAAGCCACAACCAAAGAAAAAGCAGATTGGATGAAGCACAGCAAGCCATAGCCAAGGAAGAAGTAGATCGAACGAAGCACAAGAAGCCAAGAGCAAAAAGCAATAGCCCAAGAAGAAGCAGCTCGAACGAAGCACAGTAAGCCACAACCAAGGAAGGAGCAGATCAGACGAAGCATAGGAAGCTAAGAGCAGAAAGCAACAACCTAAGAAGAAGCAGCTCAGACAAAGCACAGCAAGCTATAGCGAAAGAAAAAGCAGATCAAATGAAGCACAGGAAGCCAAGAGCAGAAACCAACAACTAAGATCGGGAACCAGAGCCTGAAGGGAGTTTTCTACTCCTTTTCTTATCACAAGTAGGAAGAAAACTTTTGACGTGGGGCCCACAGGTGTTTTTTTGCCCGTTTTTCTTTATGCTTGTTTTTTCTTCTCAACCAAGCAGGAGCAAAACTCATTTTCCACTATTCTTTTCTGGATAAATTTTCTTTCCGTTAGTTTTTTGTTGTACCAAGCAGACCATAAGTGATGAGATTGTAAAAATAAAAATCAAAGCTTAAAATAAAGATAATAATAACAATTTGATTATGAAAGATTGATTAAAATTCAATATTTTAATTTTTTGTCTTTCAAAAGATTTCTTTTTATTTAAATAATATAGATATGGATACATGATGCTCCAAAAAAAAATGTTAAATAAATAGTGCATAAGGTACATCTTTACCAATAATTTTGACACTATTTTCTAAACGTTGCTCATATATGATTTTGTAAACTATATTTCTTGCATCAATTTTTATCTATTTAAAGGAATGTTACTTAGATTATTCAAATATTTTTTTATATAATATATTTTTTAAAATCAATAAACATAAATGAATTTGAGACATAAAAAAATAACAGCATACAATTAGACCTGAGAATGATTGATTGTCACATGTTAAGATTTAAATGTTAGATTCACATCAAGATTTTGAATAAGAGAATCCATAAGTGTAAGAGTTATTGTATTTGTACTATTAATATTTTGTTTTTCACATAGCTTCTTCCTATTTGAATTCATAAAGTGTGTATCTACAAATCATCTAATCTTTCTAATATTATAATAGTTGTGACATTCATCCTCACCCAAATCTTATTATGTAACAAGTGTCTTTCACTGACCATCACAAGAAAAGTGAGAAGAACATTTAATTTTCTTTTTATTTTTTTTCTATTATAATTTAAATCATGGATAAAACTTTTAAATTTTTTATTTTTTCAATTCAAAATACCTTATCTTTTTATCTATATTAAATAATATATATATGTAAATAATTATGTTTATATAGAAATAAAATATTTATCAAACACACATTATTAGTAATATCTATATAAAAATTTTCACTTTTTAAAATTTTTACACTATCTTTACATATCAAGTACTAAATTTGATATTTCATTGTCTTCATTTTTGAAAATTTTCTCATTATTTAGTACTTATCATAACTTCAATTTAAAATATTTTTGAAATGTCATAAAATAATATTTCTAAATTGTATATTTTCTTTAAAATAATGAGTTAGTTTAGCACAAATAACTAATAAATTAACTATTTTACTAGCTGCTAGTTATTAGCTAATAGTTAAAAATAGATAAGCTACTTGATTATATTAAAAATGTGTCACGCCCCGATCCACAGAACGTGACCGGCGTAAAAGGTCACCATCAGAAAACCCCCTACAAGTCTTATGATGCAACAATGACATACAATTAACCAATACCATCCAAAAATGCATATATCTTTTTAATGAAAATTTGACAGAGTTTCCTTTGTTTTCTGGACACCTGGTCTCAAGGCCTATACAACATCAGAGGGCTACACACCCATTACACTTTGTATAATAACATAATGATATGCAGTGGCACAGACTATACAAGTTATATCCTACTAGGCATCTAGCAATTATATAGATGCATATACAATCCTACCAGCCGCCATTACTATACCATTCATATACTTTTAATCTCTATAGGAACAATCCACTTGATCCAGAAGCAGGTCCCTTCTCAATATAAGGTGAAGGTGCTATAAGAGAGTCTTGGAGCTCTGAAAAATAACATGAAAGAGAAAGGAGTGAGTTTCATAAAAACTCAGTGAGTAGATAATCCCATAAAAATAACACATGTATATATATATAAAATAAAAACAAAAGAAAATTTGGTATGCAGTTAACCATACACTCAATTGGAATCCAAGAAAAATTCCTAATAGTAATCACTATAGCATAATTATCCCGGATAAATCTGCATGCCGAATATTTATATATTCGACAGCCCACCCTCATTTTTCCACCAGACCATCAGATTACCAAAGGATTTTTAATGGATTCAGGACCTCAATTTATCTATCATTTGAAATAACAATATGCTGAAAACAAATAGAGCATAATTTCATCACATCAAATAAATGTCTATGTATATGTGTGTACATATATATATATATATATATATATCATAAAATATGATTTATTAAGTAAGGCAGATTATCTACTCACCTTAGAAATTTCAAATTCCTTAACTTAGGTTAAAAATTACTAGACTTATTTTGATGTATTTTAGCTCACGGTTGTTTCTTAAATATTGTTGCCAATGGACTTCTCTTTTTCAGTGATAAATATCATTTCTATCCAGCTTTTCAACTCAACCTTGCATTCAAATAAGGCAAGCCCTAAGTTTGACTATCTGCACATGATGGAGCCTTTTTACTAGACTCTAATTTCTCTTTAGCATTAATAGATTGGTGTATTATAGTGTTCTTTGAGGAGTGATTTATAGGCTGCCAACATCCACATTGCTCAACCTATAGAAGACAACACAACATCATGGCCTGCGCAAGACAACACAGTAGTAATATGGCATGCATAGAACAGTATAGCATAGTAATAATTTCATCAAAAATAGGGTAGCTTCGATCCCACAAAGTGGCCAACCCCACTACTTAGCCCATGTAGGACAACACAACATATTTTGGCCCTCAGCTGCTATTCAGTAATGCATCATTTTTAGTGGCAGTGAACTAGTCTAATGGCTATTATGTTTCTGATAGCAAGGCTCGAACAAAAAATGGTCTTGCTTGATTACATGACTGAGCTCAATCCATCCTCCCACAGCTCCCCATGAAGACTAATGGCATATAAAATTGGAGTTCTAATCCAGGATAACAAAGGCATGAAAGAACTCGATTCTATAACTCGACCTTAATGCAGTACAACATTCCCAAACTCTAACTATATCTAGTGATTTTTGAACTGAAGAAGCTAAGGCTTTAACTCGTGTTAGTTTTAGTCCAACCAGACAAGCTATAGCTGGAAAAGAATGAGCCCTGAGCAAAACACGAGTTGATTGTGTGTTTTGTGGGTAGGATAGGAGGACACTTCAACTATTTGCTCTTCATTCTGCACAGCAAAAGTAAACGGATCGAGCTGAGGAGTTCAAGGGATAGCAGTGCTGACCATTCTAGTAGCCAAAAATTGCTAGAAGCAGAGGGGATTAGAGATGGTCACACAGGGAAGCTACAAGGAAGAACCATCAAGTTTAAGCTCCCTCCCAGTTATTCCAGCATCGGTGAGCCGGTCGGACTTACGACAGTTGATAGGAGAACTACTGAAAAAGGAAGAGCTGAATAGGACACTAAGAACTACTGATAACTCTAGCTCAGAAGCCTTCCAGAAAGAATATGCAACAGTTGGCCAAAGAAGAGAGGAGCTGAGTTGAGGAATGATCAGTGGAGGAAAAGAAAGGAGAGTTTATTGGAGGAATGATAGCAAACCGAAGAGGAGGAGAAATAAGGTGTATCAGGGGTTGGTCAGCATCTGGGTTAAAAGCAAAAATAAAATGGAAAAAATTACAATTTGACCCCAATTGACATTTCAACGTCTCCATTTAAGCCCTCCCCCCCAAAAAAAAGGAAAGTTCAAACTTTAACGCCAGCAAAAATTAAAAAATTTTCACTTTAGTCCACCAAATTTCAAAATATATTATTATTATTTTATTTTTTAAGGTGTTACAAAATATTTGGTAAAATTAGTTGTTGAACTAGATTATAAATATAAAATGACATAAATTGACATATTAATATCATTAAATAATATATGGAGTAATTAATTTATATTTATTTTGAGACTAAAGTACATTGATTTAATTAAGATATTCAAAATAATAATAAAAGCATATAAAATTTAATTAATTATATTTTATGACATCATGTATTTATTTGTTTACTCACTTATATTTATTTATTTATTTATATTAAATTAATAGACATAGGCCAAATATGCAATGTTATGTAAGTTTTTTTCATTCTCTTTGGCTTTTGTAAAAAAAAAAAAATATTAAAAATAGTATGATATTAGAAAAATAAATTTTGAAAATGAAGGTTTCTAATTAATTAGGATATTGACCGTCAATCTACCAAAAGAAAAAGGATAAATTAGGAAAAAATAATTGAAAACTTTATTCTAATAAGTTATAATGTAACTTTTTAAAAGAAAATTTTTTCTCCTAAAAAATTTAGTATACCAAATATCTCTAAAAAATAAAAAAAATTATTTAACCAAATCAATAAGCTAAAAACTAGTTTCTTCAATGTGCCAAACTCACATAATATGACAGTTATAACAATACATGAATTTTTATTAATTAAATAATTAAATTTCTGACATGAAATAATTAATTTAACTTTTTAAATAAAATAGTTTATAAATAGATTTACCTAAATATTAATATATTAAGAAAATATTTTTGAAAAGATGAAAATTTTAAATGATAAATTTAGGTAATTTAAAATATTGATGCAACAATTTTATTAAATTAAAAAAATATAGTATTATTTCACGTATAAATATAATTATACTAATTATATAGTTATCTAATAGATAAAAATATGATAATGATTTATTTATATTTAAATATATTATAATTTATAATTTAAAATTATATTGTAAATTACTATAAAAATTAATTAAACTCGTGTATCACACGAAAGACAAATTAGTAAAATATAAAAGGTAAACTTGACACGTCAATACAAATAAAATTTCATTATAAAATAACTCAATTCTATCTCTAATCCAATAAAAATGCCACAAACTCAGATATTATGACACTTTACTTCATAAGCTTATCTTTTGAAATATGAATAAATATGTGTTTTTGGAAAATTTTAAGAGATTGATTCTTTTAAACCTCTTTATGGAATGTTTTTTTATTACTTTTCCAGTCAGATTGTGAAGTGTAATACTTATAAGAGGATGACACTAATATCTTCTTAAGCCCATCACACTCTTAAGTTAGGTCGTAACAAAATTGTTCTCATTGCTACTATCCTCTAAATAATTCATTCTCACACACTTAAAACAACATAATCATTCAACTTATTTTTTGAGTCCAACTATGGACTTAATGGCTTTCTAAAATATAAATTCCATAAAAAAAAAATAAACTTTCACTATTTCCAAATATAAAGTTTAGATTATAAAAAGATAGAAAATGACAATCTTATTATTAATTTATTGAAGTAAAAGGGGTTGTTATTAATGTGATGATCAAATGAATAACATGATTAATTCATAAATGGCACATGAAAAATTAAAGTATCAAAATTGTTCATTTATTCATCTTAAAAGGTTTAATGGACCAAAAATACAAGCAGTGCAAACTACTATACTCAACCATGGATTCTTGCAATTCCATTATGCAAATGTATAATGTCGTGTCCTAGTTCACAGAACGTGACCAATGTAAAAGGTTACCATCAAGAAACCTTTTCCATTAAGAAACTCCCTACAAGCCTTATAATGCAACAATGACATACAATTAACCCATACCATCTAAAAATGCATATATCCTTTTTAATGAAAATCTAACAGAATTTCCTTTGTTTTTCAAACACCTAGCCATAAAGCTTATGCTACAATACAAGGGCCACATGCCTACCATAACCTATATAACATCATAATAATATACAATGGCCTATACTATATAATTTACATCCTACTAAGCATCCAGACAACATACACATGTACAACCGCTAATCCAACTATCAATGTTACACCATTTATACCTTTAATCTCCGTAGGAATGACCTACTCGATCAAGGAGTAGATTTGGAACCAAGTAGGTGAGGAGCAACCGAAGAAATATCTTCTGACTTTGAAAAACATGAAAATGAGGGAGTGAGTTTCATAGAAACTCAATGAATAAACAATCTCATGATCACCCAAAATCTCATTTAAAAATCATATTCGAAAGTGTATGTGTATATATATATATATAAATTTCACTATGAAGATATGCTTACCCCATTTTGCAGTCAAAATCTCAATATACATTTGAAATCTATAATTCAGCAAAAAAGTCAAGTAATTGAAAATATGATATTCAACAACATAACAGTAAGCAACAAAACATGCTATCATGAAAAATATATTCATCATGATATGAAGATAAGAGAAAACCATTGAACTTTTTAAGATTTCATAAAAACTCAATATAGTAAATGAAACATACTCTAGATTCCCAATGAACAATTTTCAGAGGTAACTATCACAATATAACATAATCACTATCACTAACTATCTAACACGTCTGTCGGATGCTCATGAACAATCTATACATCTCCTTACACTTCCATCCTTATCCGCTCCTCCCTAAGGAAATTAATAGGTTTCCAAGTGCACTTGAGGGTTACCATCCAATTTTTTAGTGGATCCAGTATTCCATATAAAATTAGTTTAACATACGAGGTAGCATAAATCTCAAAACAACAATATTTTTATATCATAACATATCAAAATGCTTGTTCAGGTAAGCAATGTTTATCAAACATATATCAACATACCAAAGCATTTTCATATCCATTTATTACGTGGAAAATATAGAATTTCCAATTCCAACAATATAAGGTAGAATGAAAATGCACAATTTCTATCACATCAAACCATTTCATAAATACCAACAATATGTAAATATACTTTCGAAACCACTTTAATATATACGAGGAAATTTCATTATTTAAAAGGATTAATAATATTCTATATAATAAAATTATTTTATATTTACATATGAGATTGTTAAAAAAGGAGGATTGTCCACTCACTTTAGACACCTTTGGAAGCTAGATCAGCTAACTTGGGTTTTTCAATTGAAGCTTTAGAAATTGGATATTGGTAAGCTTGTTCAGTCCAAAGGAATATATCTAGATTGAATCCACAAGAAAAATTCCAACTTTCATCAATTTTGAAAATAGGAGTTCAAGCTAACTCTACTTGAAAAGTTGATGTAGGTAAGCTATAAAATAAATCTTTCATTCTAGAATTACTCACTGGAGTTCGAAGTACCAGTGGCCAGCTCATCACTGGCAAAAGATTTGTCGACAAGCTAAAGGAGGAAATGATCGAACGGTGCAGAAACAGAGGAAGGGAAGCTGTGCCGCTGTTGCTGCCATGAGCTGACTTGGTGAAGAAGGAAGCTCGCCGAAAAGCTAAAAGGAAAAGGAAGACCGACGAGCTCATCAGATGGTGAAGAAAATAAAGATGGAAGTGGCCGAAGCAGAGGAGTTTCGACTGGATAGAGAGAGAGAGAGAGAGAGTTGCTCGCGGAGGAGGAAAAGAATATGCCAAATAAGGTGAGCATTGGCTGATTGGAATGTGACTGAACGACGACTGTGGTCGAGGTGCAAAAGATCGCCGCAGGATGTTGTAACCAGAAGCTTTGGGAGGGAGAAAGAACGTACGTGAAGAAGGAGTCAGGCTGGGGGAAATTTATAATAAAAAGGAAATGGGATAAATTATAATTTGATTCCAAAATTTTTCATTGACTACAAATAGGCCTTTCAGAAAAATTAGAAATTACAATTTGGCCCCAACAAAATTTAAGATATGCAAACAAAAATAGAAAATCTTTTTAACTTGAAGCAAGAATAATGGCAAAAAAAAAGTTTCAATAGATGAATAGATTTTTTTTCTTATCAATTATCATAAAGTGAAAAAGAAAAAGAATAAAGATAAATAAAGAGTAAAATTGCATTTTGAAAATCAAAATCCAATTAATTATATCATTTTTTATTATTTTTTCTAAATACCAATCAAACAATAACAATGATAGGAAATTATTTTTTTAAAAAAAATTGAAATAGGTTAAGAATACGCTGAAAATACTAATTGAACCAAATAATTTGTTATTCCAAATTAATACTTATTTGTAAATTTATAGATAATGATAGCAAATTAATTTTATCTATTTTCTTTTTTTAAAAAAATTAAGTGGTTTATAATCAAATATAAATATCATATACCCTATTTCTCCATTATCCCTTCCAATTTTTAAATAACATATGCTATTAAAAATGTGGTTTTAATTAAGATGAAATTTATCATCCATTCATAATTCATAAATATGATTTTATCATTTAAATTACACAAAATTATTTTGACCAAAGTTTTATTTAGAACTTTAATATACTCAAAGAGATTACATTGCTTTCATAAATCTGAACTTATTGATGTCATGAATATTAATAATATATTAATTAAGAAAAATTATAAAATAATCATAGGTTAAATATTTTATTTGTGAATGAAAAAATAATTAAAAATAACAACCCCATATATTTATCACTTGTTACATTTCAAGAAGGTTATATTTCATTTTTTTAACTATTTATCCAAATTATAATTGAAAAATAATTATTTAAGCTAGCGCCTTAGTAAAATTTATGATACTATAAGTTTCTGATTCGTGTATTAGTTTCTTTAGGTAATCATAGGTTAAATATTAATATTTTTATAGTTAAAAGATTTGTTAAAAAAATGAAACGGATTATTAATATACAAAATATCAATTAAACTATATAATTAACTTAATTATGTTATCATTTGTATTATGATACCAAAACTCAAATCACAAAATTTGGATAATAATAAAAATTTAATTTATAATTAAGTTAAAGAAAATTATAAAAAACAATTTTATATAGTAAATAATTCAAACAACTTTTCTACTATCTTGTAGAAATGATCATTGGATAGGCCATGATTTATACAAATTGAATGATTAATAAGAAAATGAATGGATGAATATCCCGAAATTCAAATTGAACATTGCACATGTAGCAAAGGAAGCTATTCATGCCGAGTCTCTTTGGTGTAAGTAATTGATAAGTTCATTGATAACTGATAAATTAATTATTAATTATTTTATTAGTAATTAATTATTAATTAAAAATTAATAAATTATCTAATTATATAAAAAATATTTAATAACATTAACAATTAAACTAATTTATAAATATAAAATGATATATTAATATAATTAAATAATATATGAAATAAATTAATTTATATTTATTTTAAGAATAAAATTTATTGATTCAATTAAGATAATCATAATAAGAATAAAATTATTTAAAATTTAATTAATTATATTTTATGATATTATATATTTAATAATTTATTTATTTACTTACTTATATTTATTTATATTAAATTAAGAGACATATGATAAATATATAATGATATATGATTTTTTTTATCTTCTTTAACTTTTATAAAAAAAATATTAAAAATAATATAATATTAAAAATTTTAAAAATAAATATTTTTAATTAATTAGAATACGAGTTATCAATCATCTAAAAGAAAAAGGATAAATTAAAAAATTAATTAAAAATTTTATTTTAATAAATTATAAATAACTCTTAAAAATAGAATTCTTTCTATGGAATATTTTTAAAATATGAAAAGAATCATTTGATTGAATCAAGAAATTAAAAATTAACTTTTTTTAATATGTCAAAAATATACAATATGGTGTAAATATAAGTTAAAGAATTCAAAAATTTAATCGCGTAATGTGTCCTTAAACAAGAATATGTTAAGAGTTTTTTTTTTAAAACAGTATAGATAATGATTTAATATTGAAGATATATTTTAAATGATTTATTATTATATAATAATTAAGTAAAAAAAATTTTTGCCGTATCACTAATGATCGTCGAACAGCGCCAGGCCCGCTGGCTGCCCTTGTAGTTTAACCCCACGCGTTGCTACCGCGAAGTTACTGTTTAAATCGATTAATTATTTTAATCACTCGATTAGTTTCCTCATACTCCTTCGAAACGCTGAGCGAGAGAGAGAGAGAGAGAGAGAGAGAGAGAGTTTCCACAAACAGAATAGCTCGGCGGGGGAGCACATTTTACGATGCGCAAGAGTCCTTTGCCTTGAAGTTTTACTTTCCTTTTCAGGCTTTTCTCTTTCTTGCTTTAAATTTTTTCACGAGAAACCATCGTTTCTCTAGTGTTTTCGAAGCCCCTGGAAAGCTCGGGTGATCTGAAACTCATATACTTTTGTCCTTCCTTTTTATTTTGTCGTTTCACTGCTTGTGTTTTGCGATCCCTGAATCGATTTTCTGTTTCATCCAATTATCGCCTCCGATATCATTGGAAGTTTTTGCTACCGTGGCATAATTTTCAACTAGGGTTTTCGTTTGCATTGTTGCTTCTATGTACTAATTGGTACTACTAATTTTTTATGAATTAACTGCAAGTCATAAGTTTTCCCTGTGAGCATCGCTGAAAAATTGTTTTCACGGGTTTGTGTTGGTGGATCTGAATGGGGAAGGGAGGTGAAGACTTTGGGAAACGAGAGAACATTAATCCTAAGAATTCTGACGGGGTGAATTTTCCAGCTTGGGCCAAGAATGTCAAGGATTGCGAGGAACATTATAAGGTGGATGTAAGAAAGGGCTTAAATTCCAACGAGGTCGAGGAGCGGCGCAAGATCCATGGTTTGAATGAGTTGGAGAAGCATGAGGGCCAGTCGATTTGGAGTTTAGTCCTTGAGCAGTTTAATGACACCTTGGTTCGAATTTTACTCGCGGCTGCGATTATTTCCTTCGTGCTGGCATGGTACGATGGCGAGGAAGGTGGAGAGATGGAGATCACTGCTTTTGTGGAGCCCTTGGTGATTTTTTTAATATTGATTGTGAATGCAATCGTGGGCGTCTGGCAAGAGAGCAATGCGGAGAAGGCACTTGAAGCGCTGAAGGAGATTCAGTCCGAGCACGCCACTGTGTTTCGTGATGGTAGAAAGATTCCAAATTTACCAGCAAAGGATCTTGTCCCTGGTGATATCGTGGAGCTTAAGGTTGGGGATAAAGTGCCTGCTGATATGCGGGTTGTGGAATTGATTAGCTCCACTTTACGACTTGAGCAGAGCTCATTGACTGGTGAGAGTGAAGCAGTGAATAAGACTAACAAGCCTGTTGCCGAGGATGCTGATATTCAAGGTAAAAAGTGTATTGTTTTTGCAGGGACCACAGTTGTTAATGGGAATTGTATTTGCTTGGTTACCCAGACGGGTATGGAAACTGAGATTGGGAAGGTGCATAAGCAGATACATGTTGCAGCGGAGAGTGAGGAAGATACTCCATTGAAGAAGAAGCTCAATGAGTTCGGAGAGATGCTAACTATGATAATTGGAGTAATATGTGTTTTGGTATGGCTCATCAACGTCAAGTACTTCCTCACGTGGGAATATGTGGATGGATGGCCAAATAACTTCAAGTTTTCATTTGAGAAGTGCACCTATTACTTTGAGATCGCAGTGGCTTTGGCTGTCGCTGCTATTCCCGAAGGTCTGCCCGCGGTGATTACTACGTGCCTTGCACTTGGTACTCGAAAGATGGCTCAGAAGAATGCCCTTGTTCGAAAGCTACCAAGTGTGGAAACTCTGGGTTGTACAACTGTGATTTGTTCTGATAAAACGGGCACATTGACCACAAACCAGATGGCAGTGGCAAAGTTAGTAGCTATTGGCCCCAAAGCTGATACACTACGGGCCTTCAAAGTGGAAGGGACTACATACAATCCATCAGATGGTAAAATAGAAGACTGGCCCGCTGGTCAAATGGATGCTAATATTGAAATGATTGCAAAAATAGCTGCTGTTTGTAATGATGCTGGAGTCACACAGGCAGAGCATAAATTTGTTGCCCATGGAATGCCTACTGAAGCAGCCTTAAAGGCAAGACCGTTTTACACTCGTCCAACCATCATTTTAATTGAATACCTCGTCTGTCAGTTTAGCATTTGCAAATTAGCATTTTTGAGTCTTCTTGTTCCATTCCATACATATGAATCTACTAAACATATAGGAGTACTGGTATGACTTCTTATTTGGCACTGTCTTAAAATTCCAGGTATTGGTTGAGAAGATGGGACTACCTGACGGATCTGATGGTGCTCAATCTGCAAGTACATTTAGCTTACTGCGTAAGTTGGATCTTTTACTATTTCGTTCTTTTAAATAATCTAATCAATAGGGATATGTGAAATGGTCCAGCTTGTTGTCTGCTCTGAATATACCTTATAATTTAAAAAATTATGTTAGTTTTAGTGTGAAAGTAAGAATGAACAATGAAGTGCTTAGAGTTGAATCAATTAATCAAGTTTTTTTTTTTTTAGAAGGCTACTAATTTGAATAACTAGTATATATTAAAAACTACCTAGGATAACAACATGAGCCAGTGATGCAACAAAGTCTAAACATAGAATTAACTTGGTTTTCAATATAGGTTGTTGCGAATGGTGGAATGAACATGACCGTCGGCTTGCTACTCTTGAGTTTGATCGTGATAGGAAGTCAATGGGTGTTATTGTGAACTCCCATCAGGAAAAGAAGTCCCTATTGGTAAAGGTATTGTCTCATTCTCTCTCCCTGGTTCTAACTGGAAACTCTCAACCTTTTTTTTTTTTTTTTAGCTTTCCAAATTTGATTTAGTACTCAATGTTTTTCTGATTTGTAAATCATTCATTTTATTATTTAGAAGTGGCAATATTGCCAAGTGAATAAGATTTCTCCAATTTGTTTTGCGGTAAAGAAACAGGAGAATAGTTATTACCACAATACTCCTAGACCGAATTAGAATTGTACACATTTTTTTGTACTTTGATTAGTATGGTCTTTTTTTTAATTAGATACAGATTTTTCAAAGAACTGGAATATCATCAGTAAACACATACACTCTGTACAAAATGAATTGCTTTTGAATATTGTTGAGGAACTTAGCATGGGAGTTTCTGAACAAAACAAAGTGCTCTTTAATGTTTTCAAGGTATTTACCATAGGAATTTCTGTAAAATATGGTGTTGACGGAAAAAGCTATTCTTGTAACTCTCTTTCTCTTTTTCTATATGTGTGTGTGTGTATACACATACATACATGTACATACACACACACTCAAATATATCTTTTGTTATATTTAGAAGTTCTGTAGCTTATGTTAGAATAAGAATACCCACACTCTTACTATCTATTCCTGTCTCTCTCTTTTTTTTTTTAATTGAAGTAAAATATCTTCTAGGCTGACATTTGACCCTAAATTTTGACAGGGTGCTGTGGAAAATGTGTTGGAACGAAGCTCTAAAATTCAATTGCGTGATGGTTCTGTTGTGGAACTGGACAACAATGCTAGGAACCTTGTATTGCAAGCACTTCATGAAATGTCAACTGATGCTTTGCGCTGTTTGGGATTTGCATACAAAGATGAGCTCCCTATGTTTGAAAACTACAATGGTAGCGATGATCATCCAGCTCATAAGCTTTTGCTCAATCCTTCCAACTATTCCTCAATTGAAAATGAACTTACTTTTGTTGGCTTAGTTGGATTGAGAGTAAGTTTTGAAGCTTTACTTTTTGCTTTATTTGATTCTCTGTTGAATCAATCTCTGTTTGATTTAGTAAATCTGGATATTGGTTTTGTATTTTACCAGGACCCTCCTAGGGAAGAGGTACGCCAAGCAATTGAGGACTGCAGAGCAGCTGGGATTCGTGTTATGGTAATTACTGGAGATAACAAGAACACAGCAGAAGCTATATGTCATGAAATAGGTGTTTTTGAACCCAAAGAAGACATTAGCTTGAAAAGTTTAACAGGGAAAAAGTTTATGGAGCTTCGTGATAAAAAAGCCCATCTGCAACAAGGTGGAGGACTTTTATTTTCAAGAGCTGAACCTAGGCACAAGCAAGAGATTGTGAGATTGCTCAAAGAAGAAGGAGAGGTTGTTGCCATGACCGGAGATGGTGTGAATGATGCACCGGCCTTGAAGCTTGCTGATATTGGCATTGCAATGGGGATTGCAGGAACAGAGGTATTTTGCTCTTCATGAGTTACCGTCTGATGCAATGTGTATACCATTAATCAATCTGAATATGATACTATGAACATTTTTTACTGACGAAAAATTATAATCTGGTAATTATATGACTTAAAATTGTGGCACTCTGCAAAGTGATTTCAAAGCTTTCCAACTCTTTGGATAGGAGCTCGCTGATTAATGAACAGAAGTGGCTAGTTTAATGGTTTAACGACTTATATCATTTTTTTCCCTGGCAATTCATGTCTTTGTTTCTATGCTTAAAGGGTATATTATGTTCCCTTTACCACCCTCATTTTTTAAACAAGGTCACATTTCTTCTTTCTTCTAGGTGGCAAAGGAAGCTTCGGATATGGTGTTGGCAGATGACAATTTTCGTACAATTGTTGCTGCTGTTAGCGAAGGAAGATCTATCTACAATAACATGAAGGCTTTTATTAGGTATATTCTAATATCATGGGATGATGTGCTTATATTAGAATATCCTCCTCCGTCCCCCTTGATATGGTCTGTTCAGATTGGGGTGTATGAACTAAATAAACACAGCTCTAATTTTTCAGTGCCTAAAAGGCCAAAACCAGAGGAGCTTAAGTGACTCCTTGCTGCATGTTATTATTTGAGATTTTTTTGTTGTAATGTTATTATATATCTATGTATGCCCTAATTAAGAATATTCTCTATTTATGAGCTGACATATTTTCTTGGTGATTCAAAACCAATTTTGCAGGTACATGATCTCTTCCAATATTGGTGAGGTAGCCTCTATATTTCTAACAGCTGCATTAGGTATTCCAGAAGGTTTGATACCTGTCCAGCTTCTATGGGTGAATCTTGTTACTGATGGACCCCCAGCAACAGCTTTGGGATTTAATCCTCCAGATAAGGATATAATGAAGAAGCCCCCTCGTCGCAGTGATGACTCGCTCATCAATGCATGGATTTTATTCCGCTATCTGGTAATTTGGCTGTTGTCTCATATTTTATGACACCTTTTAGTGGGCTGTATGTTGAGAATTTTGATAATATATCTAAATCACTGCTAAATCTACCCAAACCTTGGTTTTGTTTTACTCTGCACAGGTTATTGGGATGTATGTTGGATTGGCTACGGTTGGTATTTTCATCATATGGTATACACATGGTTCTTTCCTGGGTATTGATCTTAGTGGGGATGGCCATACTCTCGTCACTTACTCCCAACTTGCTAACTGGGGTCAATGCTCCTCGTGGAAGAATTTCACTGCTTCTCCCTTCACAGCTGGTGCTAATGTCATCTCTTTTGATAACCCCTGTGACTACTTCCAGATTGGAAAGGTGAAAGCTATGACTCTGTCCCTCTCTGTGTTGGTAGCCATTGAGATGTTCAACTCTCTCAATGCGCTTTCCGAGGACGGAAGCCTTTTGACAATGCCCCCATGGGTCAACCCTTGGCTTCTTGTGGCTATGTCTGTGTCATTTGGTCTGCACTTCTTGATCTTGTATGTTCCATTCTTAGCACAAGTATTTGGCATCGTGCCTCTCAGCTTCAATGAGTGGCTTTTGGTTTTGGCTGTTGCATTCCCTGTCATTCTAATCGATGAGGTTCTGAAATTTGTGGGGAGGTGCACAAGTGGTTCTGGGAGATCAAGTGCAACAAAGCAAAAATCAGATTAGACAACTTACTATGATCATTTAGAGAAGTTGTTCAACCCTTCAGCAGTGTCCCCATGTTTGGCATTCTGTGAACTGAAGTGGTGGATTTTGTTAGTATTTATTAGGTCTAAGTAGCCCTCATCCAATTGTATAATGAGGGATGGCTGACCTTGCATTGGCTACAATATATGTTGCTTCTTTTATGATTCCCATTATTCATTCAAAAGTTTTTAACATTTTGAGAAGGAACTTTTTAAGCACATTACATTTTATTTTCTTGCTTGCTTCAATTGTTTGCTAAGGTAGGGAAGCTCTGGCAACTTAGTTTCGGATTATAAAAAGTCATTCAGTAACCATCGTTCATGAGGTACACATGATCTGCAACTTCACGGAGGAAAATGTTACTTGCACAAGAATAATACTTACACATTCTGCATGTGGTCATATTTAACCATTGAATCAGCCTTGCAAAATGTTCCTCTGATTGAAAGTAAATTCGCGAGAAATGTGTAGAAAAATTTTGTGCATAACATCATTTGAAATAGTTGATGTATATCTGGTGTCCTTTTAACGTACTTATGAGAGAGAGAGTAGAATATTCTGCCTGGTGTTCACTGTCACAGCATCAGGCAATTCCATCCAACACATAAAATTCATGCCTTTTCTGCTTTGCTACCCCGTGCCAGTGTACAAACTACATGAACCCTAATTCTGTGAAAAAACAAACCGAGTGGGGAGATTAAGACAGGCAACTAACACAATACTTAAACTCTTAAAGGAAAGAGATGACATATCGGCAGTTTGAATGCTTGCTTTTTCAAAATTTCTTGTAATGGAATTAACATATAGTTGGATATTCTTCTGCAGCTGGACAGAGTTGTGTAACGTGAAGATATTGTTTGTCTGCAAGTTATTATTAGACTTGACTTTTCCTATTGAAAATGAGTATGCCAGGGACTGTTTTCGCCCATACCTGGATAATTATATCTTGGTATGGCTGCGGTTATCATGTCAATGAATTGCCTTCTTACGTTGTGATACACATACTATTCATGTGCATTATTAGCAGAATTTAAGTATTTTGAACTCCAGCCGTTGTTAGTTGTTGAAGTTGAAGAGGATGTTAAATCTTGATGTTCCATATGAAAACTTCCCAGAATTAGCTACATAACCCCCCTAAAGAATGATTCAAAAAGTAGAAAATGATAAAAGAATTTACGTGCATCAAAAGATAAATGTAAGTCCAAAGATGAGGTCTTTCTTTCTCAAGTAGATACGCAGTAGCTACAACGCCAAGTCAGAAAATTCTTTAGTCCACAGTAGATGCAACACCCACACCTAAACTATATCTTAATTAACTCTAAAACGTAATCTGAAAATTCCCATTCAATTGGGGCGAGCTTGGTTTCGTGTGGAAATGAAAGCGTGCCCAAGAAATATTAGGACGTGTAGCTCACCTTTTTTCCCCCCATTGAAACAGTGTTAAGCAATTCACTGCATATTACAATTTGCTGTAACCAACAAATCTAACCGGCTTTGAGGAAATTACAAACCTTGGAATTGGGTCTTATTAGCTGTTTGTTTAAGACTTCAATTAGAAAAGCATGTAGATTTTACTGAATGTATTTGTAGATCCACAAGAAAATTACTATTTATTGAATGTATTTGTACATTTTATCTGACATTGACATTCTACTAAGATCCTTCCAAAGTGGCGAGACTGCCTTTATACAATATTGACATGAAACATAGTTAGAGAACAAAGCCATACTAGGAAAATAATGTCATATCGAAAATTGACCAAAATTTGAAGAAAATTTAGACAAAAATATTTAGATATTTACCGTATCATTGGACACACAGGTTGCAACCCGCAATTAGGAAATGACAAAGCTCCAATTCGATTTTTGCTGAAATACATGGACTATATGAAACTGCTTTCTTGATTTATGTTAACGAATTTGAAAATGATCTGCCAATCAATTATTTTTTTAGGGCATTCTAAATTTAAAGGTGAGTCTAGTAGCATATAATCACCAGTTACTTCTATTATACTTGATCACATAACAAGAAGAAGGAAAATAACAAATTACGTTTTGATTTTTTGGAATCATGAGAAAAAGTTTTATATGGGCATAATTTGTTATTTATAAATAAATTTGACATATAATTATAAAAACTAATAATTATGGATGTTAAATATAAATACAAAAATTAAAAGGGTTTCTCACCATTTTTTTTTTCCCTAAAAATAATTATATCTGAAATTACGACAGGTGTAAATGCCATTTTCTGTCCCAAGACTTTGTGGTAATACATAGCACGGAGCTAGAAACGTGCACAACATCTTTCACTTACTATTTACATTTATGCGACGGTTGGGTTTGGATATACTTGCATTACCAAACATTAATTATCACTCTTATTTCTCTAATCAAATTATCCCACTCACACACTCAGTATAAAATCACCCCAACCCAACTCACACTTTGTAACTAAACTCCACCAACTTAAACAATGTCTCGGCCATCAGCTCCACCACCCAAGTCGCTTTCCACGGCCATCCCTGTTGCAACCGCCGCCGAAGAAAGACTCTCCTTCTTCAACCAATCCATGGATCTCGTCCACCTTCCAGCTGGCCAACATCACCGTTCACCCTATACCCACGTCTCCCCCACCTTGGGTGAGCTCCTTAGACGCGTAGAAGATGCTCAAACCGACAATTCCCCGGCTCACCGTATCCTCAACTTTTCCTACTCCGCCACCCCTCCTCCATCGTATCCTTTTGTCCTCTCCTTCAACAATCTAACTTACAGTGTCAGAGTCCGCCGCAAGCTCAGTCTCTCCCCTTGCTTCTCCCAAAAAAACTCCGGTTTGAATTCGCCGGATGACGATGTCACTAAAGCCAAGACCAACGGCACAAAGATTCTGCTTAATGACATCTCCGGTGAGGCCAAGGACGGCGAAATCATGGCCGTTCTCGGTGCAAGTGGCTCGGGTAAATCCACTCTGATCGATGCTCTCGCCGATCGAATCTCCAAGGAGAGCTTGAAAGGCACGGTGACTTTAAACGGCCACGTTTTGGAGTCCAGTCTTCTGAAAGTCATTTCGGCTTATGTAATGCAGGACGATCTTCTCTTTCCCATGCTCACCGTGGAGGAAACCCTAATGTTCTCCGCAGAGTTCAGGCTTCCTCGTTCTCTCTCTAAATCAAAGAAGAAAGCGAGAGTTCAAGCTCTGATAGACCAATTAGGTCTTCGCAATGCTGCTAAAACCGTCATCGGGGACGAAGGCCACCGTGGCGTCTCTGGCGGCGAACGACGTCGTGTTTCCATCGGCATAGACATCATCCATGACCCTATCGTCTTATTCCTCGACGAACCTACTTCTGGACTTGACTCCACCAGTGCTTACATGGTGGTTAAGGTCTTACAGCGAATTGCTCAGAGTGGAAGCATCGTGATCATGTCTATTCACCAACCTAGTTACAGAATCCTCGGTTTATTAGACCGTTTGATTTTCCTCTCACATGGACAAACCGTATACGGCGGCTCTCCGGCAAATCTCCCGCTGTTCTTTGCGGAATTCGGGCACCCAATACCTGAAAATGAGAACCGAACGGAATTTGCCTTAGACCTTATTCGCGAGCTTGAAGAAACTCCCGGTGGAACGAAGAACTTGGTTGAATTCAACAAAGCATGGCAATCGAATCTCGCAAGGAATAAACCATTCACGAACAAATCCATCAATGGACGGAAAGTCTCTCTGAAAGACGCAATTGGCTCAAGCATTTCCAGAGGGAAATTGGTCTCCGGCGCGCCAAATAACTCCAATCTCTCAACCTCCTCGGTTCCGACCTTCGCGAATCCATTCTGGATTGAAATGGCTGTAATTGGAAAACGGTCACTCACAAACTCTCGAAGAATGCCCGAATTATTCTGTATCCGATTGGGTGCAGTTCTGGTCACCGGAGCAATCTTAGCCACCATCTTCACGCACCTCGATTATTCACCAAAAGGAGTTCAAGAGCGCCTGGGCTTCTTCGCCTTCGCCATGTCCACCACCTTCTACACCTGCGCAGAAGCCATCCCCGTCTTCCTCCAAGAACGATACATATTTATGAGAGAAACTGCTTACAACGCCTACCGTCGTTCGTCCTACGTTCTAGCTCATTCCATAATCTCCATCCCCTCACTGGTTTTACTCTCTTTAGCATTCGCTGCCACCACATTCTGGGCGGTGGGCCTTGCCGGCGGAACCTCCGGGTTCTTCTTTTACTTCTTCGCCATCTTAGCCTCCTTCTGGGCCGGAAGTTCCTTTGTAACATTCCTCTCCGGCATTGTTTCGCACGTCATGCTGGGTTTCACGGTGGTTGTCGCCATTTTAGCTTACTTCCTTCTGTTCAGTGGCTTCTTCATAAGCAGAGATAGAATCCCGCTGTACTGGATTTGGTTTCACTATCTGTCCCTGGTGAAGTATCCGTACGAGGGAGTTTTGCAGAACGAGTTCAACGTTCAGCCGCCGGCTTGCTTCGTGAGAGGGATTCAGATGTTTGATAATACGCCGCTAGGGGCGGTGCCGGCGTCGTTGAAGGTGGAGCTGCTGAAGGGTATGAGCAAGGCGCTGGGGATGAACATAACGAGTTCAACGTGCGTGATCACTGGAGTGGATGTGCTGAAGCAGCAGGGGATTACGCAGCTGAACAAATGGGGTTGCTTGTGGGTTACCATTGCTTGGGGTTTCTTCTTTAGGTTTCTGTTTTATTTGACATTGCTGTATGGAAGCAAGAACAAGAGGAGGTAAAACAATCGATTAGTCAACTAATTAAGGCCATAATCCTAATCTGAATAAGGAAATTAGCTAAAAGAGGAAAAAAAGAGTACATTATCAGAGACTTTTTTATTTTCACTGTTATATTGTGGGTAAATTCATTATGTAATTGTCAGAAAAGAGGGCACTAATGCTTTTGGATAAAATATAACCAAATGGGAAATTGTTAGTTTCAATATTTGGTTGTCTTCCCTCCATTACCTCACTCTCATTTTTTCCCGAATGCGCCAATTGCTTTTGCTAGTAAAATATCAAATTTACTTTCTGTATGTTTAGACTATCTCCGTTGCAAGTTGCTTAAGTGAGTTGCTTAAGTATTATTTATTAATTTTTTATTGGATCCCACACTGTCACATCATTTTGTACTCCTTTAATCAACTCAAGCAATTTTATCACACAATGGTGTAACTCTATCAAGTTTCTTAAATGGGTCCCATAATTTATCTCACTTCTTTTAACTTATCTCACAA